>JAUZSU010001835.1:0-23163 GCA_034780255.1 Parotocinclus maculicauda
GTTTAGTTAGCACCTTTGTCGTTTTCCCTTGTTACAAATGCACAAGACATAATATCTAGTAATAATATTAATAATAATAATAATAATAACAATAATAACAATAATATAATAATAATAATAATGATTAATAATAATAATAATAATAATAATATAATAATAGTAATAGTAGTAATAATAATAATAATAATAATAATAATAATAATAAAAAATAATAATAATAATAATAATAATAGTACTACTACTACTACTAATAATAATAATAATAATAGTAATACTACTACTACTACTAATACTACAACTACTAATGATAATAATAATAATAATAATAATAATAATAATAATATTAATAATAAACAAACAAATAAATACATAATAGGTGGCGCTGGACTTAACGCCCTTGCCTCTGCTTCAGAGACCTGGGTTTGAGTAACGCGACCACTGCCCACATTCCAAAGACATGCATTACATCAGCTAGAATATCTAGAATGTTCTGTTGTGAGTGTGTGTATGTGTCCTGAAACGGATTGGTGCCCCGTCCCAGGGGCTTTCTCACCTTAAGTTCTGTTTTTAACTTGAAGTACTGATATTTATGGCATGGCTTGATTAGGCTCTTGGATACGTTAAAACATACAGATTTAATCATGATGTGACTTATACTCACTCCACTACAGCATTTCTGTATAAAAAAAGTTGTCACATCACATTTAAAGAGAAATTTGTGTTTTGGGGAAACATTAATAGAAACAGCAAAAGCCTAATATGATTATTATGAAATAATGATTCCACAGCATTTTAAAGTATCATAATGATATTCTTAATAAGTGATGCATTTATTGTTGCTCCTGGACACTTTCAGTGCAGCACTTATGTACCTGAAAAATGAACAGATTTAGCTTTGTACAGGGCTGAACTTTTTAACTGCTAGTTCAGAGATCAGTGACACCAATCTCGAGGGGCCTTGCCATAATTTTCCGGAAACGTCTCCTATGATGGAGATGACAAAATCGTTGTAATTATACTGAGCAGCTCTTGGTGGCATTGAAGTGACCCACCACAGCTTAGGTCCATATGGTCTGAAATAGATAATGAGTCTGTTAATGTGCTTTGTCCATCAGTAATACACATTGAATATGGACTGCAAGCTGGCGAGCTGGTACTTTCACAATGGCCGTCTAGAGCTGACAGATTAATGCTGGTACAACTACTCAATATGCTATCGCTACACGTGCTCACATGCCCTCGCTTGTTCTGTCTGTCTGTCTGTCTGTCTCTCTCTCTCTCTCTCTCTCTCTCTCTTTCTCTCGCTTTCTCTTTGTCTAATGCCTGATGCATTTAAAGAACAGGGTTTGGTCGAAGTCTGATCTCTACTTCACATTTGTGAAAGTGTATCATGGGAGAAAAATTACTGTTGGTGCTCATCAGTCAGAAAAAAAATAGCAAAACTCTCGTTAAACAGCTTCCACCAAACCAGAGTCTGGTTGTGTAAAAAAATCAAGGCAATTGTTCTTTTTCTTTTTCAGGAATGGTCAGATAAATAGACAGATATATAATTATGGATCATGGGTTGTCTTTGGGTATCTACTTTTAGGCCTGTGAAAATGTATGTTTTAGGCCATATTTGTGCAGAAAATAGAAGACGGTCCCATGGAAAAAAGTAAACAGAATTAGGTATGTAAAGTAGTTCAATTGTGAAGCAAGGTTGAACAGTGTGTAAATGTTATTTTATTTAGTTATTTTTCTTTTAGCATCAGCACAGTTTAAGGAGTTTAATAAAAGATGCTTGTATATGCATTCTAATACTACACTAATTATGTTATTGCCCTTAAACCCACCCTTTATTCATGCTTCAATTTGCATTTATATGAAAAAATTATTTTAGCCTTTGCATTTTTACTAATTGTTACTTTCCAAAAGCAGCATATTAGTATTACACGTAAACATACGACAGCCTCTACATTACAAAATAGTGACATTAAAAACCCATTTGAGTATTTTTCCTTCACTACATTTTAGACAGGTTTCAGACCAATTATAGTTTTATATACATTTACATATATCACAATTCTAAATGTGAATCTAATAATTTATAATAAGTGACTAGTTTTCCTTTACAGAGGGAACAGAATGAAGCTAATAAAGCTTAGATCTGTTCCTGGGAGCACTCACTGACCAGGAATTTTATTGAGACCTTAATGTTTCTACTTTAGCCTGGGGCTAAAGTACCATTTCAAACCCCACACTAAATATCATTTGTTACTACAATTTTGTCCTTAGGTAGTAACTCTGTGCAGATTGCTTCCAATATCCTATGCTGTTGACCAATGCATGCTTGCATATGTTCTACTTGGTTTATAGTTATTGTCTCCCTTCATTATAAAAATGGTTAGCTAAATATTTTCATAGTAGTAACCATAATATGACCAATTAAACATTGCATTTCTGTAATACTGTACTAAATCACTTATTACCCCATTATACTCCTCTTGAATAGGATGACAACAGGAGTGTCCCTCAGTGTGGTCTTCCACAGTAGCCTGAGTGCATTGAAGTCAGATCATTGTTTATTAGTTGCTCAGCATGTGCATGCCTGGTGTGTGTTTGCATTTGTGCAGACAGGTATTGTTTGGATAGTTTTGTTGTAATGCTTTAGAAGTTTGTATCCTGCCAGACCATGTAGGACTGCACAGTTATCGAATAATCAAAAAGGAAATATTTGCATGTTATTGCCATGTTAGTGGGACTGTGGTGGTGCAGGGTTTAAGATACTGGAATATGGACCAGAGAAAAGAGTTTTGTGAGCTAGAGTTTGTATAACAGTGTAAATTTGGTGTGCCCTCAAAATACACACAGCCATTAATGTCTAAACCGCTGGCAACAAAAGTGAGTACACCCCTAAGTGAAAATGGCCAAATTGAGCCCAATTAGCTGTTTTCCCTCCACAGTATCAGGAGACTTGTTAGAGTTACAAGGTCTCACGTGTGAATGGGGATCAGGTGTGTTAAATTTGGTGTTATACTAAAGTTGCTCTCACACTCTCTCATACTAGCCCCTGAAAGCACAAAATGACACCTCGTGGCAAAAAACTCTCTGAGGATCTGAAAAAAACAATTATTGCTCTACATAAAGATAGTCTAAGCTATAAGAAGACTGTCAAATGCCTGAAAGTGAACTGCAGCATGGTGGTCAAGACCATACAGCCTTTAACAGGTCAGCCTGACTACTGACTTTTTAAAGAAACTTAGGGTAAAGGTTAAGCATGTCTCCAGACCTAAACACTATTTAGCACCTGTGGGGAATTCTCGAACAGAAGGTGGAGGAGCACAAGGTCTCTAACATCCACCAGTGCTCTAATGTTGTCATGGAGGAGTGGAAGACGATTCCAGTGGCAATCTGTGAACCTCTAGTGACCTCCATGCATAAGAGAGTTAAGGCTGTGCTGGAAAATAATGGTGACCACACGAAATAGTGACAATTTGGGCACAATTTGGACATTGTCACTTAGGGGTGTACTCACTTTTGTTGACTGGGAATTAGACAGTAATGACTGTGTGTTGAGTTATTTTGAAGGCACAACAAATTTACGCTGTTATACAAGTTGTAGACTGACTACTTTTCATTGTATCAAAGTGTCAAAGCTTCATTGTTGTCCTATTAAAAAATATAATAAAATAGTTACAAAAATGTGACATACTTTTGTAAGATACTGTATATCCTGGTACATGTGTGGTTGTTTTACAACACATAAATAAAGGACAAATATACCTGACTTGACTGTAGCTTATCATGCATATTTTGGGGTTAAACTAGGTGACTGGCACAGACTTTGGGCACCATAAAGTGTGCAGGACATATGTAGAAAACCTGAGACAATGTATTAAAAGTCAGATAAAAAGTCTTAGCTTTGAAGTTCCAATGGTATGGCAAGAGCCTCAAACCATACTGTTATTTCTGTATGGTAATTATTAGAGGAATGAACACAAAGACTATCTAGTACCCAAATTTCCCCTCAGCTTTAAGTCCGGCTGTACCTATACCTATCTTCAGTACTTTAGAAAGTTTAGACTGTCATTACAGTTACATTTTTCGAAATACCCTTGATAATCAACATGATCTTTAATCAAACATTTCTCATTTGTATAAAAATGATGTATTGCAGATTTTTTAAATTCATATTTGGAATCAGTTTGGAATTAATTTGGGTAATATCAGCCAAAATAATTAGGTCAGCAGAAAACTTTTATTTTCAAATGCAGACAAATGTTACAACTGAGTGCATAAAATCGCGGAGATCACAAATACAATGTTGTTTCCCTGAAGTCTTCACAGATACCTAAGCTCAAACCTTGGAACAAAAATGGGCAGTTAAAGGAGGTGCACAGTCTTCCCTGATTGCTTTCATCAGAAAATTTAACAAGCTTTGAGAATTGCTTCAAAATCCATGTATATGAACAATAATAATATTTGCTCAAGATTATTATTTGCTTTTATGTTGTGCCCTAATAACAATGAGGATTTAGCCTCTGAGGTGTTATTTCAAGTTCTGTCAATTACACAAGATATTATCACATGTGCATCTGTGGCCTGCTCATTCATGTACAGATACGTTCACGTCCACACACACACACACACACACACGCACCTGGTACACATATGTTTTGGGGACTTTCCATAGACACGATGATTACTGCGGACCAATTAATGCTACACCTACACTTACATGCTAAACTAAACTCTAGTAACCTAAAAAAAAAAAAGAAAGAAATATTCCTCACTGGAACTTGGCAAATGTCCCAACAAGGCAAACAATATCAGATCTACTTATCCTTTCTTAATGTCCCTTCAACACACACACACACACACACACACACACACACACACACACACACACACAGACATAATAGTTGCTCAATAAAATAAACATTGGTTAGTGAGTAAATAACCTGCAATATTGTATAGAGCACCTAAATGACCCTTTTGTGTAGTTCTTTTGTGTCCTACAAAAAAAAATAATGGGTGAAATGTAAAATATGTGTAATGTGCATTAAAGGTAAACGTAGTGCTAAGTCTATTTTAGCCTTATCGGTTTATAGAACTCCATTAGATGCCATTACAACATAGGGTATGGGTAGTTGTGATCCTCATAAGTTAACAGTTCCTTTTGATACTCTGTCTAGAGGCTTATTAAGAAATGACTAAGAGAATGACAAGCTTGTAGGCTGTGATTATCTCTCTCTCTTTCTCTCTCTCTCTCTCTCTCTTTCACTCTCCCACTCTCTCTCTCTCTCTCTCTCTCTCTCTTTCTCTTCCGACCCCCCCTTTCACTCTCTCTCACTTTTTTCTCTTGCTTCAAAGAGCAGTTCAACACGAGACTGAAACATGAGATTTACTTTGACCAAAAAAACGATACAAATAATAACATAACATCAATCTATTTAGTGATTTCTTAGCAAGTCTCTATTTCATAAAGTTTCTACCTGGATACTGAAATCAAATTTGTATTCATGATGGTTCCTTAGCACCAACACACACACACACACACACACACACACATCCACACAAATCAATCTCAATCAAAGCAGCTAAGTTTATCATAAATTATCATGAAAAGGGTTTCCACGGAGTAGATGCTTAATTACAATCTCATTTGAATATTTTTGCATATTAATGAGCACTGAATGAAAATCATTTCTGGAGTTCTAAGTTGAGCTTGGAAACCCACAGAGATAATGGCAGCCCTTTCAAACGTATGTGATCTTATTACCAGCGGAAGCATGGCCATGTCTCCCTATACACACTCATGTTATAACTTGATTAATGAACTTGTATCTCTGACATTTATAAACTATAACCAAATTAAAGCCTACACTAGTCTGAACTTGGACCGCATTTTTAACTACATAATGAATAAAGTTCAGTGAGATATCAGCACCCTGTAGCCCAGCAGCTTGGTATGAAAGTTTTGGATATGGTAACGTTATCTATCTTATTACGCCATTTTTATTTTATTATTTACTTCATGATAATTAATAACATTGCATCATAACTTAACCTACTTATGCAGTGTAAGACATTTTTATTGCTGATATCATGATAACTACACAATAGAGCTTGTGCCTGGCATAGATGGATTTGTGATCATTATTCAGACTACAGTATAAAGTACTGTGCAATAATACACATCTTTAACATCTGTAAATTCAACATTTTTGAAGTAATAAAATATGTGGTAACATATTACTGTAAAGAGCAGGAAACAGTACATATAAAAGCAGGTGCTAGTTTTTATTCTTAGCATTTTAAAAGTGATTTTTACAACAGAGCATTGACCCAGGAGTTTTTCCCCATGAGGCTCTATTTAAAGAATATAATAAGTAAAATGAAATATAAATAACATATAAATTACAACTCTAAATCAGAAAATCTTGGAAAATTCATTTCAACATTTATTTTATTGCAGACCTAAGATAGGCCTTTTTACATTTACATATATTTAATATTTGTCTCCTCAACTTAATTTGATTTGTTGTTAAATCAATTTTTAAAAAGGTAGCACAATTTAGTGCTAGTAATGGGGTAGAAAGTTTTTTTTATAATGTTATTTCAGGTGATGTCAACAGGGGAGTATCATGATAATCATGATTTGATACAAAAGGAGTGTCCTTGAAAGGTTAAATAATTGGGGAGCAAATGTTAAGAATAATTATGTATATATATATATCTAAAAAAGTTAGAATGAGATTTTTTTTTAATATGTTGCAGGCCTATATATAATGTATAAAATAATAAATATAATAAGATACAATATATGATTGAGTCACCATGGGCTCCTGTGTATTCAGCATGAGAATACTTTTTATGCATTATCTCTATGCGGTGTCATAAAAGCACAACTAGGTCCCCAAATGAGCAAGTCAAAGTCAACACTGGCAAAAAACTACTCCAGCTCAAGAAACCTTGACAGGAATCAAAAAGGAAACCCTTACTCCTATATATGATTTAATAAACAGTATTCCCTATAATAAGTATAAACTGTATAAACTGAACTCAGGTAAAAGTCACTGTTTTTGTGTTGCCATTCAGGTTTTCACTAATATTAATACACTTACATATACATTGTACAGACATAACATTAGAACCACCAGCCTAATATTGTGTTGCCATGTCACTGTCAAGTCTCAAATCCATTCAGACATGGGTTCCACAAGACCTCTGAAGGTGTCTTGTGGTTTGTGGCAACAAGACATTCACAGACATTCATTGTCATTCATCATATAAGTTGTAAGTTGAGAGGTGTGGCCACGGATTGCACTTGTTTGTCAAATAGCTCCCACATTTAGATGCCAAGTCTACACCTTAAACTCTCTGACATGGTGCATTATCCTACTGAAAGGGAATATTGCTGCATAATTGTACTGCAACAATATTTAACTAGATGATACATGTTAAAGTAGCAGACACATGAATGCAAGGACCCAGGGTTTTCCAGCAAAATATGGACCTGTCAATGTTATTCACTTCTCCTGTCAGTCAAATTAATGTTATGACTGTTTGGTGTCTGTACTTTTTTTGTTAGTTCTCACGACCAAAGATGTGATGGGAGCAGTAGATCACTGGTCCAGATGGCAGTTTTCTTCTTCTGTATGTATAGACATTACAGGAATTCTAGGTGTGAAGGTAAGACTGGAAAAAGTAAGGCAACAGCAGAGACTAGTGGCGAGAGAAGAGCTGGGTGTAGAGCATATTCACATCATCTCTGTTCTCCTATTATAAGCCCTGACCTTTCCCACTGTTTGCACAATTATTAAAGATACAATTATGACAGATTAAGTGGTCGGAGAAGGTCTTTAGGGATAGCGTTCAACAGTATAAGTATGAAAGAAAACTTTCAATCTTAATTAAAGACAGTTGACAGTAAATCCCCATATTAAAAATCTCTAGAGGTCTTTATTGACTTGAAGAGCTATAATTAGCATTTTAATATTGGGTTAAACCTTTTTAAGTTTTTCTTTTCTAAGTGTATTGTTTGTGGGTAAATGAATGTGTGTAGCCTTACTGACTTTAATGTAACCTTAGTGTATTGATTTTTATTAACTAGTATTCCTGTCGTGCTGTTGTAAAAGGTATAAACAGACCATCGATTGTGGTTAATTACACTTAGAGAGCAGAAGATAGTTGACAAAGCTTTATCTATTGCTTCCCTAGTGTGCTTTCCAATAGACTTTAAGCTACATTTAAGTCAGTTTAATTCAAATGTAGTTAAATTAATTAAGGAGTGATTTTACAAGACACTATCAGTCATCACTGGTTGAATTCATTTTCTAATCATTTGTTCTGGTCAATTACTATACATGCATTTATATATATTTATGCAATAACTCATTCACAAGTCCCCCATTTTTCCATGAACGCTTCATTATACACTCTCAAACTTAACATAATATAATCTTTCCTCTCTCATTCTCTCTCATTTTAAGCAAACACAAGAGATAAAGTAAGGCTCTAATTAGAGTTGTGTCATTAAAATTTTCTCTTTTTTTAGATGGGACTAGGGGGAAGCTTGTGGATGGTTGGTTGGGTATTAACAAGTTCATAGATCTTATTACTTCCCCCCTCCATCGCATGCTGTCAGCTCCTAGGGATATGATATCCGATGGCTGGGCTCACATTTACAAGAAGTTCATTACAGTGTGGCAGCAGCCAGAGCTGCCTGGGCCCAGCTGGTTGGAGGGGGTCTATGTTTTAATTAGTGCTGAGGGTGTGCATATTAATTACAACATGAATGATATTTACTGTACCTAAGGAACACAGGACAGGCTAAAGACACTGGCAAGCCTTAGCTAATAAAGCCAGCCATGCTAATGAGCAAGAGAAGCCATAAAAATAGATGCTGGCGAGATAATTCATAAAGTTTATTGATCTCCGAGTAAAGACGTTAAGCTCCGATTAAGGCCACAAAAGCAGAGGCATCACACTTTATCAAATAAATAAGCCATGTGGAGAAATGTGAGCTCAGAGACAGATCGTCAATAAGTAGGAAACGTGACTGCTTGCCTCCAGAGAATGAGCACATACGTTCATGCAATAAAATAGTAAAGAAAGGGTGAGGCAGAGGAAATGATTTCAAATAAATCCACTATAACAAAAACTCTGGGTATTTCGACTGAGAAAAGCAGAGTAATATGCATGCTTTACACAAAATTGCATGGTCATAAACTCTTGGTGTCTTATTTAAAAGCATCAAGCAGTTGATGCTGTTTGCCACCATGGGGTTATTAATGTTGCTGCAGACATGAATTGTGAGTTTATCAGTCACCACAGGTGAGACAGGATGTCTATATTGTTTTATATCAAGTCAAATTTGGGTTTATATACTGTATATGCTGTCCAGTATTTCCTACAACTGAAAGCCAAGACATTTCCCAGTAGATACATGCTTTTATTATAATATGAATTTATGCAAACAGAATGCATAGTTTCTGGATATGGCGCTGACTCAATGATCAGAGCTACTGATGCCATTTTTTATTTGCTATTCATCTATACACTTTACATTTCGTGTGCATGTATAAAAAGCATAGGGCTGATTTTACGGCTTGACAAAAAAGCAGCCGAACAGATGCCATGTTAAATGGGGAGTGTGTAGGGCACACTTATGCAGTTTGTGTGAGTGGGATTGCGCTGGCAGCTCTCCAAATGAAGACTGTATTGCACACACCAGGGAGAGAGGAGCGAGCGAGAGTGTGCTAGATGCTTCATCTTGAGTCATGTCTGGTATTAAGGCAATACACTTAAAACAGCAATTTGTTTCCCTTGCATCCAATAAACAGCTCATTCCTTTTTCAATCAGTCACCTCAAACAGAAAGATTAAAAGTAGGGAGAGAAAAAGACTCTAGCCTGCAGGGTGGTGTGTAAAATCATCAGCGGATCCTGAAGGCAGTCTGCACCGGCCTCTTAAAAAACAATAACAACAGAGCTGGATTTTACTCATTGTGTGAGAGCTTTCTTTATTACTGCACTAGGGATCTTCAAAGGGCTCCACCAAAATAGCATCATTTAAAGAAGTCTTTAGAAGTATATATGAAAAAATGTTAAAAGGTCCTGGCACAATATTGTGTACTTTATGTTTCTTTAGTACTGAAATACATCAGTGGCAATGACCATTAAGAACGGGTTATTCAAGTCATTAAAACCACTGAGTTATCTTAATAACCTTTAATGTGCCCTGGATTTGAAACCTGATGAAAGCTGAATGAGTTAAGTGCACAGAATCACTGAACATATAACTTGCTTTATGAAGGTAACTTACTCATTTGTATACATTGAGTATTTGCAAGCCCTGTACATAGTTTCCTAACTAAAGATTGTGCTATAGAAATAACCAAATAAGTTGTTTTCAGTTGATACATGATCCAAGAGCCAACATAACAGCAATTATTTATATTTACATTCATAGTTGTTAAAGTAGCTTTTTTGGCGTAACCAAGTACACTGAGCAGGTATGTATTGAAAGAAGGAGTCTGCAGAACCTATAACATTTGTAGTAGCTGAATTGGTTGAATGCAGCATGGTGGCTCGATGGGTAGCACTGATGCCTCACAGCAAGAAGGGTTCAATCCCAGGGTGGAGCGGGCTGGATCCTTTCTGTGTGTTGTCCTCATGTCTGCGTGGGTTTACTCCGGGTACTCTAGTTTGCTCCCACAGTGTAAAAGCCATGCATGTTAGGTTAATTTGTGTCTCTAAAGTGGCCCTTAGTGTATTACTGTGTGTGTGACTGTGTGTGTGTTCCCTACAATGGATTGGCGCCCTGTCTAGGGTTGTTCTTGCCCTTGCGCCCAGAGTTACTGGGTCCCCTCGTGGATTAAGCAGAAGATAATGAATGAATGAATGAATGAATGAATGAATTTGTTGAAAATATAATCCCTAGTGTTTAAGTAATCCAAAAACTGTGTTCAGAATGTCAGAAATATTGTTGGTCTTGTCATGTTCTGGACCAATTTTCCATGGTCTTGGTCTTGACCATAATTCTCAAAACATTTGTATTTGCATGTAATGGCAATAAAGAACAACACATGGTCAAATAAAGAACAGTATGTCTCAGACTACAGCACTTCATTATGAAAGCACCCTGACTCACAGCAGAGCACTTTGTTTGGACTTGATCACACTGAATGGGTTTAAGTTCCAGGGAACTTTTCAGGTTTGAGCCACACTGATTGGGCTTTGAGTTAAGGGTACTCTAAATAGGAACTGGGGTTTAGGCTGCTCATTGGCCTTATGATTGAGGGTATCCTAACTGCATTTGAGATTGAGGGTGCTCTGGCTGGACCTGCAGTTTGGTGCCTTTATTGGATTTGAGAGCACCCTCACCCAGCAGGGCAACCATTCACACCTGATTGTCATCTTACTGGTGGGAAATATTGGATAATAAATATATTATACCAAACATTTATTTCACCCTGTCTAGAATTATTTTTGCTTTTTGCCCTGTCTTGCTGGCTAGGCACTGGGTTTCTTGAGACCCTGATCATAGAAATACAGAAACACCTAAAATGTTTACAAATTGTCAGACACTGCATACTCAATGTCCCAAATGAGAAGGTGGATGAGCTTTTGAATACTTTTGTCCCAGTATTCATCAGGAAATACTATCCAGGAATCTGTCTTACCAGGCATGTGCTTAAACAAATACACCACTGATGGACTGATTGCAAACACACCTGTATAGTGAGGCACAAGACGATGGTAGGGGCTTGAAACAGGAAATGTCCCGAAAGGGTATCTGTAATTAAAGAGGGATTTAAAATGATGCCTCACTAACAATATCTGAAATTATTTATAAGCCCACAAACTCAATGATCTAATTACTTTCTTCAGATTAATATTAATATTTATATATAAATTAATATTATATATAAAATAGTATAGTATATTTGAAATACCTTGCTTACTTCATTACTTAAATGTTCTCTTAATCTTTTTCAGTAATCAACAAAAAATACCTTCCCCACTTTCTGCAGGCCAACAATTCAAAGATTTACTATACTTTATTTCAATGGAACTTAACCATTTGATTTATTTAATTTGGCTTTAAACAATATTATTTGCTTTTAAACTTTTCAATTTCAGATCTCAGATCATAGTGTAGAGTCCAGAGTAAAAACCAGAAAAACAGTAATCATAAACTTATAGAGTATAAAGTACAAATAAATTGAGGTTTTGTCTGCTGTCCTCCCAGCTCATGGATAGAATAGAATGTAATGTAATAGAATAGAATATCTCAATACATAAGTACAGCAAAATTGAACAAATTCTACTGAGACTAGCAAGCAAGTTCTCACTTTAATGATAAGTGCACATATAAGAAACTATAAAAGTTTGATAATGTATTGACAAAAATATCAATACAAAGAGCAAGAACAACAGAAAATAAGAGACATTATTCTAGATAAGTCTTCAGACGGAAGGAATAGAGAGACTGGGCCATTTTGACTGATGTGGGAAATTCATTCCACCAATGATAAGTAAGGACACTGAAACAGACCTAAGGTGTCATGCACATGGATAGTTCTGAATTAATAAATGTAAATAACATGCAACAGACCCTTTAAAGGCCTGCACAGCTAGGACAAAAGTATTAAATTGGATAGCCAGTGGTGTGATCTAAGTAAAGGCGTGACAGTAGAAACTTTGGTAGGTTGTGAACCAGATGGGCTGCAGCATTCTGATTGCACTGTCTTTGAGCAATATAACATGCAGGCAGACCAGCAAGCAAACCTTTCAGTAACCCAGCCTGAAAATAACAAGAGTCTGTTTGAGTATTGGGGTCAAAAAAGTATGTACATTGTATTCTTCTGATATTGTGCAGAGGAAATCTGCAAGATTAGGATGTTTATGTGATGTGGTTAGAAAAATTGAGGCTGTTGTTTTGAAATCATACTTAGATTCTTTTCCATGCAGGCAAGATGGACATTGTGGCTATTTATGTTGACTGATAGGTCCGTAGTTAGGAAGATCTTTGCTGGAAGGTCAAATGAATCACAGAAGTGGACCTACTCATACTATCTGATCACTTTGTCTTGGTATCCTTCTGTATTCTTGCCTCCTATAGAAGGAGCACTGAGTAAGAAATGTAAGTATGAGAAAAAATGTTTTCCATTGACAGAAAAAAAACTGGAAAGCAGTGCTTGAAACTCACGCAGGTCTGTTGGTGAGTTGATTTTACTCAATTTTTTCTTATCAATGTAAAAGGACAGATGCACTGTATTTTTTGCTTATACGCAGTAAGACCTGACAGTGAGTGCCAGTAAGCCACTTACAGGTACTAGAAACAGTTAAGAAGTAAAGCCTAATTTTAGAACAAATACAAACCTTGTAAATAAATTGCTGGACATACTGTAACAACTAGCCTACCACTCAATAGGTCGATGCTACAAAAGAATGAGGGGGATACCACGTGGGGCTGCAGAAATGCTACTGTGTCAGGTGAAGACTGGAGATAGCTGGAAAAAACCATTTATCTATTGCAATACATTGTTATACATAATGACAGGATGATACTGACATGACATAAGCCAAAAGAAAACAAAAAGAAAACATATCCCAAACAAACAATACAAAAACAATCAAGCAAACAAACAAATCCCCTCCCCCAACAATCAAACCAACAATCAAATAACAGCCAGAGCCCACAGTCCTGGTTTTAGGTCTTCTTTTTTAACTGCGGATCAGTACTCCACGACTATATAAGTATCTGAGAGTCCAAGTAGCTTATCATCCCCCCCAGTGTGTACCAGTCCAGATGGGTGAGCAGTCTGTGGGAGATGTACACCTAAAGGACTTGAGTTGGAGCAAAGCACAGCCAAAACAGCAACCAATCCTCAGTCCAAGCCGCTCGCCCATTAAAAACCTCCCTATTGAGCATGAAACAACGTTTCATTAAAGCAGAGAGTACATGTGCCAGTAGGTCAGCTCTCCGCTACTTCCTCCTATTATACCCCAGGAAAGGCAACCCCACTGCGATCCACCTACAGGATAGGAGGGGGCATAGCAGAGCTAGTAACCAGGTTGGTTACAACATGGGTAGATTGCGAGTGCTAAACCACTCTGCAATGGTATCCCCCAGTTGGTTCCAGATACGTGCTTTCTATAGTGTAATCTTACCAGGGGTGTCCCACTCTCAGCATCTTTGGGATGGGCTCTAGGTTTGTGTGACACATGGGACAGGCTAAGGGAATTTTCCCATGTTACAGGAAGGATCTGAATTAGGTTCAAGCAATAAACTATTGGATTTGGTATAAACATTAAATACTGAATGTTGTGCTGGCACATATCAGGGCCCTTATGGTCACTTGAGGTCTGAAATTCCTTTTTTTATGTTTGCTTTATCCTTAATGGCTTCAGAAACATCACAATTACTTTTCATTGCATTACTGCCAATCATATTGATCAGTGTTGTGGAAAGCAGTCCAGAAAGGCATCCGGTTCTCCATATCATTTTTGCAAACATTGAACATCCAAAGTCAAGGTAGCAACACCTATGGCAATTTAGCAAAGCAATAACCCAACATAATTAATTGGCCTTGACTCTATTATGTTGAGTAATGGTCTCATTGTCTTTAGTATCCTCTGCAGAGACTTGCGGTACAAGTTCCTAGCCAGTGAGTGATGCCTTTGCTCAGAATGCTCTATATAGTCCAGGGGCATTTCTGGATTATCTGTTGCATGTACAGAATTAGGAGGGGCACAGCTCCACCCCCAGTCAGTTGTGCATTCACAAGTGTTTATCTGGTGAAATGTCTGTTAAAAAGTAAATAGATTAAGTGATTTAATATTAAAGTGACAATTACTCTGCCATGGATGAGAAATGAAGAACAAGTTACCACTAAGGTAGCTTTTGTTACATTAATCTAGTTTATGTGCATTGAACAAGTAAAACAAAAACAATCGAAACTTCTCCAGCTTTACAGCATCATTAGCATACATTAACATTCATCTGATGCTCACTTGCCTTTTAATTAAATTACGTGTGAAATTACGTCTTCTTTGCATTAGCAGTTCATGATAGCTGGATAATACTGTACCCTACCATTTTAATTGACCAAAGATATGATGCCCTAAAAATGACCAAACAACCATGGGATCTCCACTTCCTTGAATCCTTCAGACAAATCAGCTAGAATTTCCTGCACCTGCCTGACAGCAGATAAAAGACTGAACAATTGTAATGCACAATTGTATGTCGCCTCTTTAATCAGTTTAATATAGCGAATATTTATTTTGGTAGCTTATACAGTTCGATTTGGGTAGTCAAAACATGTGTCAATAGGCTCTCATTACCTTGTCTGCTGTGCGTCTGGCTTTCTTTTAAACATTTACATATGTGGATTACTCTGTTACCCTAAAACTAGCTCTAAATTACCCTATTAACAGTCTCTAGGGTTGCCAGATTCAGTGTGGACAAATAAGGGAAATAAAATTGATCAATTTCTTATTTACTATTTAAAATGAAGCCTATAAAGTTTATACACTGCTTAAAAAAATCAGTATGAGGTATTTCAAAATGAAATATCGCCTAATTTTTGTGAGCAGCATATAAAAAGATTGAACTACATCTATAATCTTAAATCAGTCTAACGTGAGAATGGATTGGATATTATAAGCATAGTTATTAGCTTCCAGTGAATTGATAATGCATTCTACCTGATTAATTTAGTCATTTTCGCTGGCCTATTAGATAATATACTGCTCACAAAAATTATGGAATATATTTCAAAATGAAATATCCCCTAAGCAGTGTATTGTGAGCAGTGTATTCAGGAAAATATTACCACCGTATTGTAACAACAACAACAACCAATATCTGCCTCACAGGAAGTCTGAGGTAAAAGGAACCGCTTTCACTCCACCATGTATTAATTACCAGCACAGGACTGGCTCACAGGTATCCCATACATATTAAACTGGGACAGTGATGAAGCTGACGTCCTGTCACACTTGGAGCTAGCCTGTATTCTACTGATTTTGGACTCTTTTAAAGCTGGTTTGGTTTTACCCACATTTTTATAATATAGTAAGTAAACTCACATCATAAAAGCATGATAACTACTGTAATTATGATCTAGAATAAACAGTGTTGCATGAAAATACAGGACTGATTGCTTACTGTATACAATAAGGATGGATGCTAAACTAAGGTACAGAAGCCTGCAGTAAATTTGCATGATGTGTCCTGTATTTTCAGCAATCCACTAACTGAAAGATTTATGACTGTCATAATGCCTCCAGTACTGTCCTGATTTTAGGGGAACACTGCAATGATTTATTGGGGCATAGCACAGACAGCACAGACTTTCCTAAGGTCCACATATGGAGGTAAATTGTAGTTTATGCACTAATCCAAAAGCCGTTGTACCCTTTTTCTCTATGCTGACTCATCGTTCTTGCTGATAAGGCCCAAAAAGATGTTGTCATGTGGTTTGGACTGGACTTTGCAGCACAGTCATGTGTCAGCAGTGTGAACAGCAGCTAACTGAGCACACAGCCCTTGGGAGGAGTGGTTGTGCTGAAGGTGATGTTACAAATCCTGACTAAAGTAGATCTCCCAGTCAGGAAGTTCAGGATCTAGTTGCATAGGAAGCCCAGTAGGCTATGCTTTTCCACCAGTTGCTGAGTGATGTTGGCCTTGATTGCTGAACCAAAGAATCCCAGAAGTTACATGCTCCACCAGATGGGTTGTGTTGCCATATGGTCCAGTTTCCCTAAACATGTACCAGTTAGTGTGCTAAAATATTCCTGGGATGGTTTTCTTAATTTTAGATCTGGCTTTGTATGTCTGTACAGTGGTTTGTATGCTTAGAATTAGTGTGATAGAGATGTGACCAGGGTATGTTAATGTAAAAAGGGTTGTACCAATGGTTCCAAAGTCTTCATACTGAGGACTTCAAAGAGCACTGAATTGAGATAGGCATTGTTGTCTCCAGTAACAATGAAATTAGCTTTAAATTAGCTGATAGCCACGTTTAGTTCATGAAGTGGTGATGATTTCCCTCTGTAAATAAAATGGTCATTATCTATTCTCCAGCTCAAGACAACAACAGCATTCTGATACTGTTATTTGTTGAAATAAACACGCCTCCCCAAATAATTCCGCTCCGCTACTAAATAAGTAAAATTTGTCCATCCAGTTGAATGACTGTCCAGAATGCTGTCATCGAGCCATTTATCAATAAAAAAAACCCCAAAAAAACCACTGCAATCACTGACCTCATGCTGTAATAATAATAATTTAAATAATGTGAAATGTGTTTGATTTTATTTGTATTTCTCTCTCTTAACTTTGGTCTAACATATTTGATCACAATCATTGTTCTGTACTAAAATGACTTTAATAAGTTAAGGACATGTAAATGGGAACACACATTTAGACTTAAAAGTCAGAATGCTATGAAAGACCAGAAATAGTTTTTTGTTCTGCATACTTCACCCCAGAAATGACAGGTAATAGTATGAAACTGTATTAATTTATAATATATTGAGACTTTTTTCAAATGGTTGCTATTAGTGATTAAATGGACAGCCACACTATACACCACACATTGTTAAGGTATCAAAATTGGAAAGCTTAGTTTTTATCTAACAATTAATTATCTTTATCTCAAGTATGTTTCGGTCTGATGTGTTTGTTCACTGTATTATTTTCTTTGTACTTTCTGAGTAAAGCAACCTTGTTAAAATATAGCTTATTATTATTATTATTATTATTATTATTATTGTTATTATTATTATTATTAGTGTTATTTATACTATAAAATAGTACTGTACTACACTATTTTAAAGCAGAGTTAGCTAGATTTTCAGAGTTAGAGATATTCAGTGTCTGAGTCTCATGTTTGCACAGCCATACATTCAATAATTTTTTTTCTGCAGCTGGAACAGGTAGACTGGTCAGGGTTAAGGGAAAGCTGTTCAGATATATTATTTATAAAATCCTGATCCATAGCGTGTAGGACCTCAGACTGGGCCGGCAGTTCACCTTCTAACAAGAGAATGATCCACCACGCACAGCCAAAATAACAGTGGCTTAGTGACAACTCTGTGAATATATTATAGTTGTCTAGCCCTGACTTGAACCCAATCGAACATTTCTGTTTAATCTCAGGCAAAAACGGCAGATAAATTCTAAAGCCAGATGTGCAAACCTTGGGACATCATACCCAAGTTGATCGGAGGCCGTAATCACTGCCAAAGGGACTTACCAACTAAGTACTGAGTAAAAGGTCTGAATATTTATGTCAATGCAATATTTAAATACTTCCTTATCAAAAAATGTCAACAAATTCTGTTTTTACTTTGTCATTATGTAGTATTGAGTGCAGAATGAAGGGGACAGTAGACCGCTGTAATGGTAATATTATGTACCTATTATATACCCTTAAGATAAGGGCATTATCTTTTTTTCTTAATAGTGCAGGCACATACACTTGCAAACACCATTTTCAGTTTGTGACAAATAAATAGTGGAAGGTACAATACACAAACACATGAAGTAAACACATGAAGCGACACGTCTAGTCCAGAGGGGAACTTGCAAGCAAGTAAGCAAATGACTGGTAAAGTAGTTTCTTAGACACAGAAGAATGACAGACTTTGGTTTTTAGATCTTTTAAATTAATGTATTCATTATCTTCCGCTAAATCCACATGGGGTCGTGGGCCAGCCGGTGCCCACCTGGCAACTCTGGGCGCAAGGGCAGGAACAACCCTAGATGGGACGCCAATCCATTATAGTGCACAAACTTAAATAGTCATGCACACAGTCACACATTAAGGGCCACTTTAGAGACACCAATTAACTTAACACACATGTCTTTGGACTGTGGGAGGAAGCCCACTCAGACATTGGGAGGAGATGCAGACTTCACACAAAATGGACCCAGACCGCTCCACCCTGGGATTGAACCCGCTGTGAGATGCCTTCTTTTGAAATAATCAAGTAAAATATGGAAATTAGACTCGTCTAATTAGAGTTGGAGCTGTTTGGAATCTATTACTGCAGCAACTTTTGGAGTTAATTTAAAGACACTTTTTTGTTCCTATTAGAATGTACATTTTTTTATAAACTGCACCTCTACAACATCCATCTTTAGAAGTAGCATCGTACAAATGATAAATCTCAGTTTGTAATAGTCTGTAAGGGTCATTCAGGTTACAAATTAAGTCCAATTTATAGTCCAAAGAAAGTATTTAACTCGTGGCTCAGGAACTGTGAGGTGTAACCCCATCGTTTATTACTACACATTAATGCATTTTGCCAACGTATTGTGATCCAGCTGATAAAAAGTTTAATAACCACTTACATAACTAGTGGCTGATTCCTAATTGCTTTTTTGTTGTTATTTTCAAATGGTATGGCAAGAATATAAAGGTCTCTTATGGTGACACTGTGGAAACAAGTTCTGAGTTTAACGATTCAGTGAAATTCTGTGAAATTTAAATCTGCAATGATTCACTATGGTTTGTATGCAGGGAAACAGGGGAGCACTGATATAACGTTTAAAATAGAACTGGGCAATATTCTGTTACAATGCAGCACTCTGTGTACTCTTGGAAACCATAAAGATCAGTAAGGCCTGACAAGAAGCTTTTAATAGACACCATTAGGCCAGTTCACTTTAAATGAAGTGTTTCAGCAGGCTATGCGTACATATATTCAAAGGGAAAACACAAGAAGGCCATTAGCCAGTATCATCAGCAACCATTTGCCGTAAGCTTGATGAACCTGTAGTACTACTCATGTCCAGCAGATGGCAATTCTTCACCATTAAAACGAACAAATAGCCTCTTTATTAATCACGTCACAACATTAATCGTCTATAAAATAATTAGCTGGGTTAATAGTTCCTGTAACTGGGTCCATATCCAGGGATAGCGCTCTTAATTACTGCAATGCAGTATAAAGCATTTTACAACATCTTCAGCACTCTGTTATCATTATACAAATATGGAACTATCGACAAGTAATCGATAAATAATTCTGCACATTCATTAAAAATTGTTTTACTTACGTAAGATACAAATAGCACTGTTCATGTCAACAGTCCCTGCTTTTTAGGAGCTGATTTACACTCTTGCTAATGCGTTCTTGTTTTTATGGCAAGCACAGATGTGGCCTGACTCCTACTGCGTGTGACACATTAACACACTAAAAGCACACGCAAACCCACTTTTGGAGTTGACAGCCAATCTCTGTGACAAACAACACACACACAGAGTTGTGGAGGCCAATATAACAGACATGCTCGTGATGGAGGATGGTGACACTCTCAAGCACCCACTGAGTCTGACAACCGTTTGGCAGGTAGTAATGGGCACAGCACACAAGCACCTGTGCAAGGGTTCCACGAGCCAGCACAGTGATACGGGTACAGCTCACACAGTGGACACTACAGGTTTAATTTATCTTTAAAACTCAAAGCAGGTAAGAAGCAAGTAGTGAATAGCAGGGTATGACATTGAATGATCCCATTTGTCATAGCAGGAACCTGGACAGTAGGAGTCAGATAATGGTGACTCTACAGACGTGGCCAAGTTTTGAAAGTGGCACAGAATTTGTTTTTCACAAGGTTGCTGCATTAGGTTTTAAGAACCATTTGTCAGTTGTTCATATTATAATGAAGTACAATTAACATAATTTTTATTGACAAATACATTGAAATATGCGAAGATTTATATTTACAGTGCTGACCCTTCTACTTTGTTTGGAGTTGTTCACAGTTTCTGGGTTGTTGTTTATCTACCTATTTTTTGAGGATTGATCACAGGTTATCAATGAAATTGAGATATGTGGAGTTTCCTGGCCATGAACCCAAAATTTCAATGTTTTGTGCACAGAGTCATTTTTGCCTTGTGAGATGGTGCTCCATCATGCTGGAAAAAGTGTTGTTCATCTCCTGAATCGTTGAGAGAATTTGCTCTTGGAGAATGTTTTGATACCATTCCTTATTCATGGCAGTGTTTTTAGGTAAAAGTTTAAGTGAACCCACTCCTCTGGATAAAAAGCAACTTTACACATGAATTGTCTCAGGATGCTTCACTGTTGGCATGACACATAACTCATTATTTGACGGGACAGTCATTTTCCAGATGTCCCATATAGTCTGAAGGGGGCTTCATCAGGGACAATAACTTTGCCCCAGTCCTCTGCAATCGAATCCCTACACTTCCTGCAGAATGTCAGTCTGTTCTGGAGAGACGTGGCTTCTTTGCTGCCCTTCTTGACACCAAGCCATAATCCTAAAGCCTTTATCTCTGTTAGGGTTCCTTCCCCCGGAGCGTCCTGATTCCTAACAGCTGTTTCTCGTGCTATTTAGGCGTGGGTTTTAGCCCTGTTCGAGGCCAGGTCATTGTCATCGTCGTTCGATCGCCATTCGCGCTCTAGAGAGACCCCCTTGGCACTTCGGCGCCCTCTCGCGATTGGATCGCACGTTGCTCTCAGTCGGGACGCAACACAGTGGGGCGCCATTTCATCCTTTTGGTTTTTTTGTGTTTAGGAGCTTTACGCTCCGCTCTTAATCCCTTTTAAGTTGTTCTATATTATTTCCCCATTATTATTATTATACGTCGTGGGATACGTCTATCCCGCATACTTGGGTCCTACAAAAAAACACCACATCTCGTAACACTAAGGATAAAGAATATGTCACAAGAAGCACCCGAGCCTGAACACCTGAACAACGAAAGAGCAGGATCAAGTGAACTACAAGCCCAACACACACAAAAGAAAAAAAATAGCGCATTTCTTAACAATAGGTCATTTCCTTTTAAATGCAGAAATAAGCATAAATAAATTAATTTCATGAAATAAAGAATTAAATAATGAATATATTTTTTTTGTTCTGACACACTTCTACCGTTAACTCGCATTAACCAGTACCGGGACAAAAGTTTCTGGTGACTTTTCACATAGATATGTATTTTTTTACATTTAAAAATGACAGCAATGCGTTGTTTGCAGTTTAAACTTACAAACACGTTATAACTGTGATTCTCTAAAAGTGAAAAATAGCAATCAAAATAATGATATAACAATTGAGACTAAACTGACTGTGGTAAGTGTTATAATTAAGATCTTTGTGACCTGGCAGCCACCAGTGATTTATTTTTGTTTAGCCTTTGTGAATAAAAAATATCTAGTGCAGGGATTCCAATAAATTACTTTATGATAATTTGAGAACCTCTTCTCTATAGAATAAATGTCACATTTTATAAATATACGTATATTAGTATACGTATTTAGTATTTATTTATTTATTGACAACAGCTTCAGCTCTCAAAGCCACAAAACTAAATACACCATACTGTTTTTATGTGGGTGTTTATTTTTGTTGTGCTCTTATCTCTTTCTGCAGTTCCTTCACATAAATGTGATCCTTTCCATGAACAACCTCCATGATGTCCAAAGCCTGTAACAAAATCACACAACAATGAAGAGTTTAACCTAACACAACCTCACTCTGCAGTATGTAAAAATTAGAGGTATAGCATTGCGTTACATTCAACTTGAGTTCAGTTACTTTACACAACCAGTTATGGATCAATTGTGGCATTCACACAACAAATTAAATGCAATTTCTTTCCCCAAACATGTTAATATGTGCAGAAATATTTATATATATTTATATTTTGTAATTTTTAAGTTTGCCTCATGGAGAGGTATTGTGAAGTTCTTTTCATTTAGTACTAAATGCGCTTGTGGGTGAGTGGCTGCCCTAGAAACCATAATGACTCGTTTTTGTGAGTCAAAACCATGTGATACCTATCACTGAGGACAGGAACAACAAAGGCACAATTTGCCATGTCTGAGGGAGAGGGCGGACAAAAGGGATCACCCTCCAGTGCTGCAACAGTGATGTTCTGGGATAGGATTTGACCACAACAGTGTGCACTGTACATTCTATTTTTTAATCTGTACATATTAATATACAGTTTGGTTATATGCACAATTTTAGCATGATGTAAAGTATATGCGCTCATATAAATTATCTATTATGTTGCCACTTTAAAATATCACATAGAGCACATGCCTGTACATATATACATTTACATTTATGGCATTTAGCAGACGCCCTTATCCAGAGCGACTTACAATTAATACAGTCCTACAAT
>JAUZSU010001836.1:0-11535 GCA_034780255.1 Parotocinclus maculicauda
AGGGACCCAACTGTGGCAGAGGTGGGATTTGAACCCTGGACCTTCTGGTCCATAGTCCAGTACCTTAACCATTAGGCTACCACAGCCCATAATAACTAAATGTAATTGCAGTTTTATGACTGAGTATATAGGATAGTCAGTTAAGGTGGCTGTACAGTTCTCAGAAATTTACATTAGAACTAGTAGAAAGTGATATAAACTTAATTTTTGAGACATATCTTTTTTTTTATATATATATATATCCAAACCATAACATTAAACATGTTTTCAGCTTACAATATTTCCACTTTACAATGGGAATCTGATAATACACAAATACACATTCAGCAGAAACTGTACTTGAAATTTTCCACAAGCAAGCAATATGCAGTTCTATATATTTTATATTTACACAAGATCATCAAAAAAGCAAATGAAAAGTCAAAGACAGTTGTTTGATTACGCAGTGAGAACCAAACTCCATTATGGAGATTGAGTAGAATATGACATATTCATGGAGATCAACAGAAGCATTTCAAACTGGACGAGAGTGTCACACATTGGCTGTTCAGTAGGGCATATGGTCACCCAAGGCTGCCAAAACACCCTGACAGCAATGGGGCATGGATCAGATTGTCCAGCAGTTCTTGTGTGATCCTCTATGTATTAATTTTGAAATATCCCCTAATTTTAGTGAGCAGTGTATATATAATATATATTAAACATTCAAACTACGATGGATTTGTTCTAACGTAGCCCCATCGTAAATATAAAGCTACCTGTATATCAAACTGCAATACTTGTTTTCACTTTTTCTGGTCAGGGTTGTCTGACATCCCATTCCCAGAGCTCGTAGGGCACAAAAGTAAGCATGCTTTGAACAGGATGCTTGTAGGGGTTGTTGATGCAGTTCCAGGGTATGGTCACATTCACTCTTCCAGAAAGGCATTTGTGTAAGCATTTGAAGTCTGACCTGTGCAAAGGCACAGAATCAGAACTTGAACCTTGGTCATCATGATAGTGGGCTAGCGACAAACATTAACAATTATAAACCCTGCTTCAAGCTATTTGTTCTTAAGCTATGTTCTTGCTATATAAAATATCCTTACTAGATAATAGCTTAATTTCTATTGTTTCTTTGTATGTCTGTTTTTGATCATCGTAAACATTTATCGATGAGCTCAACTCTCAACAATACAGCTCTTTAAACTGAACAAGTCTTTTGCCTTGCCTTTCCTTTTCTTTTCAGCAGCACATGTGTTTGCAACTGATTGTTTTCACCTCTGTCCAGGAACACATTGTTCTTTGAGTTAGAAATATAAAGCTCCTCTTTGAATGATTCAAAGCATGAGGTGTAATTCCTCAATGTGAGGAAGAACCAATTTGGAGGTCTCTGGCTAAGAGATCCTTCCTATTTCCTTTGGTTTCCCAGTGCTCCTGATATCCACATCCTGCTCGCAGTCTGAAGGATCTTTCCCTGTATGTGGGAGGTATAGGAACATTACAGTATTGCTAAGGAGGAACATCATACATCCCTGCTTTGGCAGTTGAGATGATTGTCTGTTTGCCAAAGAGGGGAAGGGGGATATGCCATGGTCTAACATTTGCAAGCTCCATGCTCATGGGTATAACTGACAAACGTTGACATAGTGACCAGCCCTAGCAAGCGATGATGTCATTCAGCCCTTCTGGCAACAGGGTTATGAACAGGAGCAGGGGGGTGGGGTGGGGGTACACTGGGAAGCAGGGGTGAGCTGAAGGTTCAGTGCTATGATGGGGGTTGTGGAAAGCCCTCCATGGGGCTTTTGAGTGCAAATCAAGCTGCCAATTCCAGCTCGTTTTGCTTGGAGCGGTATGCGAATCCCCCTTTTGCTGTACTGATGTCATCGGCCGTCGGCATCACGGTTGTCATTAAGAGCTGGAAACAGACCGGCTGCCACTCAAGCTTGTAAAAGGCCAGGCAGCACAAATGCATTGTCAAGAGGCGGGGTACATGCGGGGACAGGTGTTCAGCGGCGTCCGTTAGCTTAAAGTTCATGTTGCTGTTGCTCACTGTTTGCACTTAGTCAGTTGAGTATGAAGTTTGGATGATGTCATTCCCAGCCACTCCATGCTGACTCTTTGTTAAAAACCTGCTTATCAACTCTGGCTTTATTTGCCTTGACTCATTTTACTTATCTGCCCCCCCTTCTCCCTAGTCCTCTCTCTCTCTCTCGCTCTGTTCTGTGCTATCACGCTTGCTCTTTGCTCCGTTTCCTGGCTGTGTGAACATGGTGATGTCATGGTTATTTGGCTGACTGCTGTGCTGTGCTGTGCTGTGCGTGTGTGTGCGGTGTGTGTGCATGTGTGTGTGTTTGCGCGATTGCTCCTTGAGCTAACAGGTCCCAGATTCTCATAGAGCTCATCTGAGATTAAGGTCTAAACCATTCTGCACAAGCTCATGTTGTTAGAAGTGTGTCTCTAGACAGTGTGCATCTGCAGGTACCTGTGTGATTGTCGAAGCACTGTTTTGGGAACCTCATCACAGAGCAGGGATGTCTCTTTGTCGTTATTTTTTAGACCAAAGAGCTAAAAACCCTACAGCAGACCATAAACACTATCAAGCACATATCTACTTGTGTATATGCTATACTTCGGCCCTTTAATTCGCTCAAAACAGTACATGTCATGACTGTGTTGACAATTTGCGAGAAATTCTCATTTGCAAATGTGTATTGATGGGAATTCTGTCTTTGAAGTTTTTACTGTTACAGAAATTGATCCTTCGCAGACTCAAGTTTACAATCATGAGTACATTTTTAAGTAACACAGTATACCTAATAGTTATAATGTTACTTTAGCTAGACACATTTTTTGTGGGTGGCATATTGTGGGTGGCCTTCTCCTGGACCCGCTCTTATTCATCAGGCCTGATGTGATTGTTCAGTTTAGGATATTGGGTAATTCAGGAAACTGAACTAGAACTGAATTGAACTGGAAAACCGTGCCTTTTAACAGTCACAGCAAACTTTATTGCTTGTGTAGAGAGTATACAGACAATCCAACCTCTTATGAACACTTTCTTACCTCAGTCATCATAAGGTAATTATACGGTTTTCATCAGGCAGTCAAAATGCTGTAATTTAATCTTCATGTCTGGGCTTTCACTTGCATGGCTTTTCCTGCTCTAGACCTGTTTTACTTTTCTTCCATAACCTTATTACATATGTCAGTTTACTTTTACTTTCTTTAAGTGTTGCTTGACAAGCTCTGAGAACAAGCAGCTGCTGACACAACACCTGTCACTGCTGGCAGTTTTAGTGGCAGGTACACATGATTCCAACCCTTCTAAGAACCTGCTAATGGTTGTACACAATTTAACACTCATATTTGTGTCACATCACTTTGGGCCTGACATATCTTTGCAATTCTTTATGCTTTGTTGCAGGCGGCTTTGCAGCATTCTCGTCCTGTTTTCCGGGTCTGTGTGAGGGGAAGCCAGTGGCAACTCTGCCCATGAGCCTGTCCCAACCCTGCCTGCCCGTGGCCAATGTGGGACCCACACGCATTTTGCCCCACCTCTACCTGGGCTCACAGAAAGACGTGCTCAATAAGGTGAGGTACTGGTTAAGGAATAGGGGTTAAGGTTAGGGGTGTGTGATATAGCTATTGGCTAAGAAAATATCCTAATTGTTTTAATGATGTGCAAGGTGACAATATATATCACATATGTCACTCACTTTCTAAAAAAACAGTCAAAAACACACCTTAGAGTTCACATATACAAAGCATCATGTAGCCAGGTAGCATATACTGTTGTGCGTGTACAAAATACAGTCAACACCAGCCCTGCAGTGTATGTAGTTAGATTTAATTGCGCTTGATTGCTAATAAAGACATCTGCAAACTAACCACTGGTCAGTTTAGTTATTTTGGAAAATGTAAAACCTTGTACAGTTTATGGGCTACAGTTTTGACTTGAATGCCTCAGTTTTAAGTTAATAAATAAGATGCGTTTACATTTAAATTATCTTCTGTTATTTTCATTGATGTCATTAGCAAGAAAAAATATCTTGAACAAGCCAGTATATAAGTATGTTTATAAAATCAGTATGAATAAAATCCCTAAAAATATCATTTGTAGGTATAATTTTTTTGTCAATATCACACACACACATATTCAAAACTTTTCTAAAGTAAAAATTGCTAGTTATACATCTAATATATGTTTTACCCATTCAGGACCTGATGGCTCAAAACGGAATCACATACGTGCTCAATGCAAGCAACACATGTCCCAAACCTGAGTTCATCTCTGAGAGCCATTTCATGCGCATTCCGGTCAATGACAACTATTGTGAGAAACTCCTACCCTGGCTTGACAAAACAAATGAGTTCATCGGTAAGATTCTGAGTGTGGCTAAAATGTCTGTTCTTATTGTTCTTACTCTACAATTTGCTGTTTTTGCTGATATGTGTAATGATCATGAGCTAAAAACAAATATGCCACACGTAAAAATGAGCAGCCTACTCCAAGGTGGGAATCACAGGACCATGATTGTTTTGCTGAGGTTTTCCTGGAGATGGGCTTTGCTTTTTTTGTGGCGTTTCAGTGCAGTGTTTTATTGTCTTTGTTGAGTCCTGTGTGTTCACTCATGTTTGTTTCCTGATACCATTTCAGACAAAGCCAAGGTTTCTAACTGCCGAGTCATTGTCCATTGTTTAGCTGGCATCTCCAGGTCTGCCACCATTGCCATTGCTTACATAATGAAGACAATGGGCTTGTCATCTGATGAGGCATACAGGTAAACCACCTCTGACAGTCTGCAGCTCATAGCTGATGTAAAACTAGATCTATTTTGTAATTATACAAATGCCAAATGATTTACCAAGAAAGTATACAAAAATGGTGATGTTGAAATGCTGAGATGAGATCACCAATAGCTTTGTCCTAGTTAAAAATGCTAAATGTGAAAAATTGCATTGTATCCAAGTGCAAATAAGAAATCAATTCCTTGTTTTGTTTGTGCCAGGTTTGTTAAGGATCGTAGACCTTCAATATCACCCAATTTTAACTTCCTTGGTCAGCTGCTAGAGTTTGAGAAGGGGCTTCGATTGCTGAAGGCATTCTCTTCAGGCCAGGAGAAGAGCGAGCAGCCCTTCGAGACAGAGGAAGCCAAAGGCGAAGCTGCTTCCAGGCCAGAGAAGGCTCGACTAGAGGGAGAGGCAGATAACTCAGAAACCAAGCTTTCATCTCCCACATCACTACATCAGGGCTTTAATGGACTCAACCTGTCAGCTGAGCGCATCCTGGACACAAACCGCCTGAAACGCTCGTTTTCACTGGACATTAAATCAGTCTACACACCCAACCCGTGTCCCCAACTCACACCTATTCATGTTGAGGATGTCCCCAAGCTCTGCAAACTGGATAGCCCTAGTCCAGGGTCTTCGAATGGTGTTTTCCAATTGTCCCCATCTTTGGACAGCCCTGGCTCAGCTGACTTACCAAGCCCAGGAACAGAGAGTAGTTCAAGAATACGCTTGCGCAGGAAAAATAAGCATAGTGGTGCCAGCTCACCTGTGCATTCTCTGAGCCTGAGCTTTGGCCGTTCGCTGTCAGGGCACAAGAGTCCAAGTTTGGATGAAAACTTAAAGTCGTCTACATTATTAGGTCTGCCTATGGCTGGCACTGGCCCCATGTGGACCAAACACAGAGAGACATCACAAGTCACCACGCCAGTCACACCCACAGGTGAAGTTCCTTGGTTCTATGAGTCACTGAATGGGGGAAGCGGTGGATCAGCAGGCGTTCCCTTTGCACCTCTGGGCTGCAGCGTACTCCCGGGGCCATGCGATGCCGTGCGGTTGCGTCAGAAACCATGCGAGGTGCGAGAGTCACGAGCAAGCTGGCACGAGGACACTGCTAGCTCTGCCTCTGGTAATGATAAACAATTCAAGCGGCGCAGTTGTCAGATGGAGTTTGAGGAAGGTATCTCAGAAACACGCTCAAGGGAGGAGCTAGGCAAAATTGGAAAGCAGTCCAGCTTTTCAGGAAGCATGGAGATTATTGAAGTGTCCTGACAACTGCAGTTTAGGCCAGGACTGGGGTTTAGAGGTGGGTGGATGCCCCCATGGATAGCAATGGTCAGCTGATTCCTGCTTTCAGGGCCATTCAATTTAGAGAGTAGGCTTGATCCAATGACTGTGAAAAATCATTTGGCTGTTTGTGTTTGTATGTATGTGAGGGAGCTGAGTGCAGACAGACCGGACGCTGTCACCTGTGTTTATAAGCCATCCCCATCCCAAAAGTATTTGGGAGACCTAAAGACAGAACTGCTGTACACAGTGTAAATGGCATTTGTTCTCTCCAACAAAAGCTTTATCAGCCTCACAATGTATTGAGATTAAAGCATGACTCTGCCTTCTCTATTCGCACCCACATCTGGTATTACTCTACCACAGACTCCATGTACTTACAGCTCAAAAGGCCTCCACTGACAGACTGGAAACCCCAGCATAGACTTGTGCCGATCAGTAGAAGGCTTTTGTCCGGTATGTAAGCAAGAGTGAAATTCTGGATCATGATTTAGGAATGTTATGAAGAAAAAGCTTTGTGGATATTTTCCCACAGTTCTTTGGTTCCAACAAACATACACACTGTACAATGGGTGAGGGCACAAGGAACTCTCAACGTACCACCCACCTTTTTCACACTGAGCATGCTGCCATGCGAGGCTGCTGGTTCCCTACAGATGACTAGTATATACACCATATATAGCTATCTCAATGGAAATTTTGAATTGTTTTCCAACATTTATGATTTAATTTATTATATCTGTTCATTCTGGCAATGAGAAATAATATAATGATTGTAGATTTCTTTTTTTGTGTTGTACTCTGTATTATATTTATGAAACCCTTCACAAAACCGATACACAATAATGAGCAATATATGCTAATTTTCTCATGTATGCGTTTCCATTTTCACCTATAAGAAAGAGTGATTGTTAAAATGAATCTGTCTGATATTTTAGTGCACATTTTGTTGCTTTAAGATAGAAGTCGGGAAACGTTTCTTCAGAAGGGTACCATGATGCATTTACCAACCCTGATGCAGTTCACTAGCCCTATACTGACATCCTGACCTGTGTCACCAGACAGTTGTAAGAGTGTCAGTATCTATCTAACATGTATGTATCTATGTAATCTAAAAAAATCAGACTTGATTCACATAGTTCACATAAAAGATGCCATGGTCCATTGGAGATATGTATCTGTAAGCTCATGAAAATGTCTGTCCCCTTTTGTACTTGTATATTTGTATTTATTTATTGTGAGTTTGGACCTCTTTATTGGACTCTATGTGGATAGAGCGTGAGTGTCCATAGTCCTTTTTGAACCCAAATCATCAGATAGATCAGAGATTTTGAAGTCAACCTTGTATTCCTTTTACCTTGAACGTGCAAGCTCTGCCACAAATTAAGATTTTGGGTTATCGCTCATCTAATTTTAATCATTTATACTTTTGGCAAGTAATTCCAAATCTCATCTGGGTTTACTGTCCACAGTGATTTAATGAGTGGCATAAACAGTGGCACTTCAGCTCAGGGGAAGAAAGCACGAGTCCCACGTCTACTTGCACAATTATCTCTCTCTCTCTCTCTCTCTCTCTCTCTCTCTCTCTCTCTGTCTATTGCTCTCAAACACATTTGCTCTAGTTTGCTCTGTCATTGGCTTTTTCATCTTCCTCACTGTTCTCTTTTTCATTTTCTGTCTCCAGTGTTCCAAAGGTTTAAGGAAATCCCACTAAGAGTGGCTCTCATGTCTATACATGTTAATGCTGTGGGGCAGATGGTTATTTATTTATGGATGTATTCTTGATTAGTTTCTTTTTACAGCAAACCTTTGTCCTTGTGCTTGTACTGCCTTCCTTTTTTCCGTGTGACATATTACCTGATTTTCGTTTTCATCCCCACCTTAATGTCAACCTTGCCATCAATTATTTAAGCAGTGTAATGAAAAGGTGCAGGCTGTCCTTTTATGTGGAATCTTTAATTGTTGGCATTTATTATTATTATTATTATTATTATTATTATTATTATGTTGTGTGAATAGCAACATATATAGAAGTTTTGGTATAGGGGAGTTTTTAAGAGAAAATCCGAATACCTTAGGCTGCTTGACGCAAAATACCTCAGGTTCTATTCAAAGGCTTCAACCCCCCACCCCCACCCCGTACTTGTTTTGTGAAGATTAAACAAAAACAAACATTATAAACTTTGAGCCGACTGTCTTATTTTTATTGTATTTCTTGCATTCTGCCTGTGCTTCCTAAACATATCTATATAACAGGCCAAAAATAGTTTAGAATGGAAGGTTCGGAACCCCTAAATAATAGGATTAGGGAGCCCAAAGTAAGATTTAATGTTTGTTCATGTTAAATAAGCTATGTAATATGTTTTACATTTAATTGTTCATGCAGACATTTTTTTTTTTTGTGAAATAACCCATTACTGTAGACATTCTCAAGTACCGGTGCCACTTTCCAGCAAGGTCAGGTGTCACTCAGGTGCAACTGGACTGAAATTTAGAGAGCTCCTGAACAAACTACAACCCAGGGATAAAAGCCACTTTACTATGTACATAATAACCATCTTGTGATTTGCAACAATGTCTGCCATAGGTCAGTAAAGAATGGCGAGACTGGTTTGAGCTGATATAAATGCAACAGTAACACAAATAATGACTTATTTATCAGTTCTTAACATCTGTATTTACGGATTGTAAATTGGCTGCAGGTTTTTATTTAATTGAAATATGAGCCATGTCAATTGAGGAACCTGATTAAACAACTGGAATTAAACATAGCTCCTGCTTGGTACAGAATTAAAACCTTCATCCACTGTGGCTTTTTTTTTAGAAACTACTTTTCAAGCCACAGGACACCCTTTTATTTCATTTAGTAAGTAATGGGTGAGGGCTATGTGCAGAACATGGCCATCATCTAGAAATCCACCATATTGGATCAAGGGCAAGATTTTTTTCTATGCGAAGGTGGTCATGTAGCATATCAAAGAACACCAGAATTGTCTCAGATTTGCAATATGTCTTGTGGTTCAAAAGTTATCAGCACAGAAATTATTAAAATTTTGTTGTTCGTCACAGGTAACAAGATGGAATGGTCGATTCTAATGACCGGGGAACGCAGTTGCTGTATAATATATGCAGACTTCAACAACCTGGCACCCAGAAAGACCACAAATTTCACACAGCACTGTTGCGTCTCTCCTAGCTAAATTTTAAGAAACCAGAACTGTGGACGGCAAGCCACGCAGTGGTTGTCCGAAGACTTCTAGCGACAAAGAAACTTTAACAAAACTTGTTACTTAAGTTCAGAATCAAGTCATCTTTTGTTTTCCTTCATAAAGTAAACCAGACACTACATACTGCCATATGCAATGTAAAGCTTTGCAGTAAGAAATCCTCTGTGTATCCAGGAACACTCAGTTCTTTGCAAAACTGGAGAAAAATTCCCCTCTGCCTACTGAGAAATTCTTTGTGTTTTTCTGTTGTACTGAAAATCTTTTTCTCATATCACATGACAACCTAAAAACTTGCTCCAGTGCACTGTCAAATAGTCAAACCTTCAGTTTAACAATGTTAAATAGTCACAGCAGTCTCATCACCTGTTGTGTTACACTTACATAGAGTTACATAGTAACATCAATTTGAACACCTGCCATATTACAATGCTACATAGTAATACCTCCACGTGTCTGCGTGGGCTTATTGTGGGTGTTCCAGTTTTTTCCCCACAATCATTAAGTTAACTGATGCATTAAGTTACCTGATTAAACAAAACCTTACGTACCTTAAGTACGTGTCACTAGCCTGTGTACCAATGTAACCATGTGTCTGTCAATAAATAGCAATTGACCGTGAAAGTAATGTTAATTAACCTAATAGAATGTGAGATTAACCTGAACACTGAGTTTTACACTTTGAGAAGTATTACATAGTGAGACCAGCCTGACACCTGATGTATAACACTGTTTATTAGTGACAACATAAAATTAACAATGAAAAAAATTAACTGTAACTCATCATAGCGGTCTAATGCTGTTAAATGGTAACATCAACATGAAAAGTTACTTCATAAGGGAATAACAGTGACACAATTAAAACCTTATCTGTAACACTAACATAAACGGTGGATAAATTATAAAGTACTGTACTGTTATGTAGTGAACTTAATTTGAAAATCGATTGTATATCACTTTTACTAAGGGACATCAATCTGACACCTGCTGTATAAAATTGATTTTGTGACACTGGCCTACCAACACAAATCAGAAACAATTTTGTGTTGTATGGAAATGCTTATAAAATACACTGTTCCTTATATCAACTTTGCCTTTTATTAAATTACAAACAGCATGAACCTAAGATATTTGATGTTTGTTAATAAATATCCATTCCTGAATTTGAGACCTAAAAACACATTCAAAATGAAAGGTGGGCACAGGGCAATTTATGGCTAGTACTACATTAAAAACAAAAAAATGATGCGATTTCAAACAGGTTATGTTAACAAGTTATTATAATTATGATTTTGTACAAGAACAGTGTCCACGAAAGGGTGAGTCTCTGAGGAGCAATTGCGGTCAAAGAATGTCCACTTTGTCAGCCATGATGTTCCTCAAATACATATTGGAATGGATTTGCATATTTCTACATCTACAGTTAAAAATATTATTAAATGAAAGAATTTAAGTGCATAAAGGCCATGACCTTTGATCCCTCGGACAGCACTGCAAGAACTGTCATCCATCAATAGCTGACATATATGCTGACAATAGCTGACATCCATCAGCAGCTTAATATAACCACAGGGGCAAGAGATTACTTTGGCAAACCTTCATCACCTTTATCAAGCACAATAATGTACTGTATATGTAATGTCTGAGTTACTGTATATCAACAAATTGCACTAAAAACTTTTTCTGTACAAATAAGAAACCTCGTGTAAACCATGTCCAGAAGCGGCAACATGTAATCTGGGTTCAGAGGCCTTCAGGATCAGCCAGCACACATTGGAATGAATCAGTATTCCAGGTCATTTTTCGAAGACATGCAGCATATGTGTGCTCCAGGCCAAAGCCAGGGTCTAAAAGCCAGGGTCTGTTATCTAATGGGGTTGTATCAGTGCCCTTGGCAAAGTTCATTTTTAGTTCTGTGATGGCAGAGTTAATGCAGAAAAGTACATTGATATATTAGAGCAACATGAATTCCTTCAAGATTACATCTTTTCTAGGGACACTCATGCATTTATCAACAAGACAACATAAATCAAGTAAAATCAGAAAAGGTTAGGATTGAAATATGTAAATCTCTTCCAGTCTTTCCTTGAGGAACGTTTTTAAACATTCAATACATTTGCTTCCCAAAGACTCTGCTGTTGGGGGCAGCACGGTGGCTCGGTGGGTAGCACCGCTGCTTCACAATAAGAAGGTCCCGGGTTCAATCCCAGGGTGAAGAGACCTGGGCCCTTTCTGTGTGGAGTCTGCATGTCCT
>JAUZSU010001847.1:0-11534 GCA_034780255.1 Parotocinclus maculicauda
CAGTGGAAAGGAAAAACTCCCTAAAATGGTAGGAAGAAACCTTGGGAGGACCAAGACTCAACAGGGGACCCATCCTCTATGGGTGGCCTAGATGTTAACTAAATAAATACCAAAGGTATACTAAATTATAGCACGTACACAATCTACAACCTTTGCATGCCAGTTTGATAGTGTATATTTTCACTCTGCCAATTAATGCTGGTGTATATGCAAAAGTATTAGTCTGGTATGGGAGTCTCTCCTGTAAAGGGTAAAAAGTTTGACCTTGTTTATAAGAAGGATGCTAGCATGACAGTGTGGTAATATTTTGTTCTTAACCAAACAATTACTGAGAAGCACTCGATGTTAAAATGAGTGAGTGAGTGAGTTTATATGAATGTAATAATCAGACCTTGTTAGTAATACGATGACAGAGTTTACGAATGCAATAATGAGAAAGCTCCGGGATAACATGACATAGGCAATAATCCGATTGATACTGTGCAACCAGCCAATAATCTTACAGAACGCTGTGACGGAACTTCAAACTTCAATTATTCTATTATAAAATGCATGCATATACTGCCTTTCAGAGTTTGTGTTTGGTAAAAAGCTAAGTGTTTGGTAGCCGTTCTGCATTTAATTTTGCATTTAATTCCAGGGTTGCCCAATACCGTGAAAGACCTATGGACCAGATATTTGGGGAAAAAAGCCCCAAAAAGCAATGTTTTTTAGAATAGGAGGACCCATCAACCGTATTGATTGTACAGCCAATTCATTGACAGCTATGGGAATTAATGTGCTGAAAAATCTGATTACTGAGATCAAATCCAGTACCACTTGAATAACCAGATAACTGCAGAAGTCAATTATGACTGGACTATTAAGTGCAGGTAAACTCCATGACAGATTTAAGGGTCCTGAGCAATTTTACTCTGTAACAAGCTGGAGCAGAATGATGATGATACACACAACGGGTGAATCTGCAAAGCACTAGGCAGCAGGTCAGATGAGACCAATGTGAAATAAAGTTGTAGCCAAAAATTAATGTTTCACGCTGTTACATTTGCATTAATGTTACTAACGGGTCATCTCCAGTTTCACATTTACATGAGAATATCAGAACAGCAGAGCACCAGTGATGCAAAACACACTAACCCATTACTCCAACAGACTGAATGAAAAAATGTTACAAAGCTTTAAACCCAATGTTTACATGTTATGCTGTTTAAATGTTATGTACTATAATAAATTAATATTAGAACTAAGTAGGCAATATGGCAAGCAAATAACCACTGTTAAAAAGCACACGATATGCTGTAATACTCCTCATCACAATAACATGCTTTGTCATTCTGATTGTTATGAGAACAATTGTTTAATTTTATTATCAGCCTAAGCATAGTGCTTATACAACAGTCACAACAAGCTGTGTGCTGTGTAGGAAAGTGGTTCCACTATGTTACACTTATCTGTCTGTCCATAAATAATGTTCAGACAGGCAGCTTAAATCTAATCATTTTCTGGCTTATTACATTTGAGATAAACAAGAAAAACAACCAGCACTCCAAATGGCAAACACTCGGAACTTGAATTTTTATATCTGGCAATTATTTCTAGATTTATTCTGGATTTCTAGACATGCGCCTCAAGTCTAACTGGTCTTACCACTGAGGGTAACGTTTTTCTTTTTTTCCCCATCAATATACAGACAGAACTTCATAAGTCAGATATACATTACAATGCATACAGACGGTTTAGACTTAATATAATATTTAGAAGGCTGCATGTGCACATACATAGGAACAAAACATTTTAAGAATATAGTTAAGTCATTATAGTTAAGTGCTTATATCACAACTGTATTTTAATCTTGGCCAGTACTTGGTTTCAATTTGAGTGAGACACAACAAACGTTACTACACCACATTGCACATCTACTCAAATATCGCTAATCCCATAAGATGAAAATCAGACACGATGAACCACCCGTGCTCAAAGCCACAAAGAACTGACCTGATTGCTCTTGAATGTTGTCTGAACTGACAAATCAGATTTGATCACTTGCAAACTGCTGTGTGAGCACTCAAAATGACAAATCAAAAGTAATTCCTAAATAATATGTGCCTAAATTGTTTTTGCTTTAAGCATGGAGTTTGCATAAGCATATACAAACTGCTGTAAATTTTGCAGAAACTGCAAAAGAAATAATATTTCTAAAGAAGTCACAACCAACCTAAGCCAGTAAGGTAAAAAAAACTAGGCCTTAGTGATATGATAGTATACCATGGGACAAAATAAAAATCCAAAAACTAAAAAAAAAAAAGACAAGAAACAAATGAACCAGTAAAGCTTTGCATATAACATCTACACTACAGCATCTTGTTTACCTCAGGTAGAATGGATCGGGGATTTCAGTCTGTTTACAAGAGATATAAGGAAGGATGGCAGAAAAGAGGTTCATTTTAGGGGCAAGGAACTCCTCTAAAACCATTGCAGAACAGAAACCTGTAATCTGTTGTGTGGGTCTCGGATGCTTTATCGCTTGTGGTTCAAACACAGAAAGTGGTTATCAACATAAAAGTTGCGGGGGAAAAGCTGTGGGGAACGCAGCTGCCGGATCACTTCAAGAGCTGACACCCAGAAAGACCACAAATTTTGCACTGTTGCATCCCTCATAGCTAAATTCTGAGAAACTGGCACTGTGAACCACCAGCTACGTAGTGCTAGTCCAAAGACTGCTACCAACAAAGAAACCCCTATAACTGCTGTGGCAGACTGCAAAAAGTCCACGACACAGCATGCGACGTCCTGTGACTTTTGACTCAACCTGTAGTACATTCTGACCACAACTCCCATCCCTAGCACAAATGTCAAAAATGAGCATAAATACACAACAATACAGGTGTAAGAATTTCTTGTCAACTGTAAATATTGAGAATCTTTTATTTGTTGGATCTTTAACCAGCAATTCACCAATTCACCACGTTACAAATTTAAAAAAACAACACTTTCAGGGTTACACAGTTACACAGGGTTACTTTCGTGATCTCTATAAAGATATAGTTCTCATGATGTCGTTTCATTAGACCATATACAAATAAACACTACACTTCTGATGTTACAACTGTTTTTTTCAGGAAAGACTGTTACACATTTATACAGCAACACAATTGGCTTTGAGGTTCATATGTATTTATATCTTTATCACAGTAGTCAATGTCTGGGATGAAAATACTATAGTGAGAAACTACAGTGGCCATACTTACAGCATAGTTGCTGTACAAAGGACGATTTCAAAGTTGTAAATGCCACTGCAAACACGTCAAGATTTCTAAATAGGAGTCATGTGAGTTAGCTAATTCTTCCTTACGTATGAATGCAAGCCTACACAATCTCACTCACAGTGATTTTAACTTGCTGTCTTTCACCCACACACAAGGAGCAAGCGAAGATTAGAAATGCTTTGTCTTGGGATGCTAACATCACCCCATAAAAGTTTCTACAGTCAAGAGAAGAACCAGTACAGTCCAGCAAGAAAACAAAAAAAGTTTGGTGTATGTCTCCAAAGGACCCTAAAAAGAGACAACAGTTCTTTGGTACAGACTAAACAATAGCTATTCATCCACGCCAAGCCTCCAAAACCTCAGGACAACTCACAAAAACAAGACAATAAAGACAAAGCGAGAGGGAGGAGCACAAGGAAGCAATGAGGATTATGAGAAAGAATTGCAGATCACATGGTGTGCCAACATGCATTATCAGTCAAGGTACTGATCAGATACTTCTCAGTTTAAAAAAACAAAAACTTATATGCATGAAAAAGATTAATTAAGCTTATTTGGTGACTTGCAATATCGCAAAGTCTCTAAATTCTACATAGTGTGGCTTGATAGTCTGTGATTCGTATAGCTTTTCTAGATTTCTGCTAGATAATAATAAATATGGCCTAAAACATCCAATTTAGATTCCTAAAACAGATTAAACAAACAAGACACACCATTTATTCATTGATAACAAATGACCTAACATTACAGATCTATGAGTGGCAAAAGTATTTGAACCTTTCAGTATCTGATGTGACCACCTTGTGCACCAGTAACTGCACGAACTACCCAGAGTAAATCTAAGCAGACACAGGGAGCACCCAGGCCACTCTACCATGGGATCGAACCCACAAGCTTTTTGCTGTGAGGTGGTAGGGCTATGCACCAAGCCACCGTGCCGCCCATCAGTGGTTGCAAGTAAAAGTCTATAGTAATTGTTGATTAGTCCTGCACAAACAGGAATTTTAATCCATAACCAACATTTCTACTAAGGATACATTGCTCTGAGTAAGAGCAGGATGTGACGTGGTTAATGCCAAATGCCAGACCAGTTGCAGCAAAACGCAACATTTTATACAACCACCACCATGTTTCACAGGTGGAATAGTGGTTATATTCTGGAATTGACTGTTTTTCTTAATATCACCGTCAAATTAAACTAATTTTTACATATTTTCGTCACTCACATATATGCAATATTGGATCATTTTCTCAATAAATAAATATAATTCCTTGAGTTTAACTGGATTCTCAATCTACTTTTAGGGTTTATGTGAAAATTTTTGTGCAGAAATATACAACATAATCAAGTATTTAAGCATTAGTGTCTAAAATCCAGTCAGTTTGTTCATTCTACTTGTTCAAAGACTCGCATATAAATAAAATAAATAAATATAAATTTAATTGTGCTGCTTTTAATAATACAAAAAGCACCCCTTTGTTATTCTAACCTTTGTTAGAATAGCAGACTAGAAGTGTTGTTACTGTCACTGAAGAAAGCTATTAATAATCTTACTCTATACCCTTATTTTGTGTTCTTAAGACATCGAGTTAGGGATCACAGTTCAGTTAAGGTTGGGGTTAAATATAAAATTAGTTTAGTGAACTGCTCTCAGGTTCCATATACATTTCCTGGTGAGGGGCGCAGTGACAACAGGGTGGAAATGTCAGACTTCCTTTATCCTCACCCAGACATTCCCAAGCCAACTGTGACATTCTCTCCAGGGTCTGGCCTGGGGTCTCTCTCCAAAGGTGCATATCTGAAACATCTCTAACAGGAGCTGTAACTAGGTTCTTAGTCTTACTCGTTTATCCAAAGACTTTCAATCCAAAGACGCATTGAAAAGCAGTATAACACAGAAGATTGGCTGGATGAAACAGACACTGAAAGAGTGAATGTAAACCAGTTCACACAGTTATAGTTGAGAGAGAATATACAGGTCGTGGGAAGACAAAAAAGGGTACTACCTACAATAGGACAATCATATACACAAACATTTACAGCCCGTTTGTCTCTAAACACTTATCAACTGAGTTTGAACAGTCTTTACACTGATCATGAGCTAACGTGCAAGCGAGCAAACCACCCATAAAGGTAGTGAGCTTTCCAGTGAATTACAGGGTTCTGCTCTTTAACCTCCACCTCTGCTTTTGGATTAACAGCATTGACTGACTTACGAGAGTAGGGCAAAATGAGCAAAACGCATTTAGCTAGAGTGCAGCAAAACAATACGCTACCAGTACGTAAATACACAATTAACATAGTAACCAGAAATAAATTGTGTAAAATACTTTGATTAGAACTCAACACAGTACTGTATACTGTAACATCACACATCAGGCAGCACTCTACAGTGTCTTTGCCATTTTGAGTCAAGATTTATATTTCCCATAATATATTATTACAATTTTTAAGACATTATTGATTGAATGCATTTCTCTATATTCAAAACACTATCCAACAGCAATAATTAAATTAAATTAAATTAAATGTTTGCAATCTGGTACGTATCTAAAGCTCATGGTAGATTGTGAACATGTCTTCTCTATTATTATATACACACACAAAGAGTGACCTAACTATACGTAAATATCATGACCACCACTGATGTTTAACAAAATATTCCTGCCTGCCCAGTAAGACGTACAGTGTAGATGAAAGATACAGATGAATAAGTAGGTCTTTTTTCACCAGCCTACACACAACCTCAAACTTCTTGTCTGGCTACTAAGACTGAGGACATTGCAAACCAGCAGACCTAACGTTCCACACAGCGACGCAAAATGAACTCTTCTCCGTCAGAAGCTCATATCCTTTTAAACAATCTGACATCATCCCTTTCACACATTTCACACTTAAAAATACTTTTGGCAGCACTCAGAGACAAGTCCACTTTGAATGTAAACTCCGAAACTTCTCAAAAAAACGTTCACAAGAAAGAATCAGCACAGCTTAGTCCGTTCATTCCACACATTCAGAAGTTCCTAAGGTGTATCTGTTGCAGCCATAACTGCTCTCATATCGCACCCACATGCCCAATGTTTTTATCCACAATCACTTACCAGGTACTGATGGCTTTGCAGGTAAGAGAACATTTCCTCCTTCAGTGTGGGACCAAATGTTGACCTTTAAACACAAGCTAGTATCCCAGGCAAGGCAGAAAAGTACAGACAGAATGAGCAATACAAACGTAAGTAGCTGTTTTCCAAACCCAAAGCCACAAAGAGGCAGACGGAAGCCGTTACGAGCTTAGAGGAGAAACCTGACAGCTATATTTAGCACCAGAGGAGTTCTCTTTAAATAGGATGCCTGATTAGAACACCGCACTTAAGCGTTTAAAAGAGGCCATAGAAAGAAAAAAAAAACGAAAGGGCCAAAGTGAATGGTGTCTCAGAGATCTGGGGGTTTGCCAGCACTCTGTTGAAGTCAAAGGTCATGGCTCGAAGGGTCACAAGAGTTGCAGTTCACACGCTCCAGACAAACAGTGTGGCGTTTGATCACCTGCCGAGTGTGGAAGGCATGGACAGAGTATTGAACACTCCTCTTTCTGTTCTGGGAAACAAATAATACCTCAGCAGTACCAAACGGATGATGAAATGCTGCCTGGCTGGTACAGGAAGATTATGGAGATTATGGGAATGACTGGATGTAATTTGCATAAAACTTAGGACAGCTGTGGACTGTAGTTTGGAATAAAAATGAACACTTTTGTTCATAGCTTTTTAGGGAACGATAAAATGTCAAAAACTAGTCGAACACATTTATGACCTGGAAACCTCACTCACAAGAGCAACGGCTCGGTTGAACAACACAGAAAGCAAAACAGCCAATACTTTACACATATACCTACATTTTTCTATTGTTCCTGATCGGATATAATAGAGCACAGCAATTAGTGATTTAACAAACACACATGCCAGTCAGAAACCAAACTTTCTCTGATACAAATGAGTTTAAGAAAAGCATAATTAAATTATTACTCATTTGATAATGGAAGCAATATGTCACTAACCAAAAATAAATAAATAAATTGATCTTAGTGACACTAGTACCCTAAATACACACCACCTGTGTGGAGCGAGTTTGCATATCCCCCCCCGGGTCTGCATGAGTTTTGTCCCACATTCCAGAGATATCCGATCCTTGAACTGGCATCTCCTGTATCCCAGTATGACGGAGTGTGTGTTCACATGCCCTGTGATAGACCGGCGCCTTTCCAGTGTTGGTTCCAACCATGTGTTTGTGCTGCCAGACAGCTCTTGGCCCTCTGTGATCCTGACCTGGATTAGGAGGGTATAGAAAATGGATAGATGGGTGGATGGATGTTTATGTCAGCCTTCTAAGTGCAAGCATTCCTGATCTGTGCCTGGATTATCCCAGGAATGGAGACACCTTAGCCACAGTCTGTGATTCTAATACTGGTGTAATACTAGTATGGTGTAACTATAACAATTACAGCCAACTACTAGGATTTCAAAAATAAATCTGTTTATTATTGCTTTGGCTATTCTGACCTATGAAATATGCCTCTTGCTATTACAATAAAGTAAGGGATTTCCACCTTGACACAGATGCAGGATCGCCTTCAGCACTTACTACATTCATTTCAGGGGGCAAGACGGAGCACAATTAAAACTACTTGAGACTTTAGGGCCATTTTCACACACTTGCATTTGGTACTACACCTAATTTACAATAGGGAGGTTATGACAAAACCATTAAGGTTGAATGCATCATAAACGGAGGCATTTAATATATAACCCACGTATATCATAGGGTAGCCTACAGTAAAAATGCTTAAAACACAAAAAAACAAAATGTCTTGTGTAATTTATTGAAAAATGTACTGAAAGTGAAAACCATGCGACTCCCTACATTGCCATTAGATCATTTAGCACAGAAGAGTGGAGAAAAGTATCGTACTTCATATCGCTCGCACGAGGGAAAGAAATGGAAGGGTTGTATTGGTGAGTAGAGTCCAGTAGGTGGCGTAAGATTAAATTTTGTTTGCTTTTTTAACATCTCTCTTCAGAATTGAAGGCCATTCAATGACAGACACAATGTTACATCAACAATCAAGGTTATATCAAAACTAGTTAAAAGATATGTACTCAACTCAGGTCAATTCAGAGTAATCAATTAACCTACAGTATGTCTTGGGACTGTGGAAGGAAACCAGAGTACACAAAGGAAAACCACACAGACACAGGAAGGACACGCAGACTCCACAAAAAATGACTCCGCTCACTCCACTCTGGGATTGAACCTAGAACCCACCAAGCCACCCTACTTCCCACGCGGGGTGAAAAATTATGCTGTTTTTTTTCACGTGGAACCTTTTTACACGTGTAGCCTCTGTTCATCCTTTTCTCTCAATAAGGTGGCAGCTAATCTATAAAGACAGCACAAGACTTAGTACTAATATATGATAATAATATCAATATTGTAACTAATTTCTACAAACAACCTTCTAAACTGTCACCTCATCAGCAATCAGAACCATGGTCCTGCTTATAAGAACTCACTTGTTCTTCATCTATGCATTTTAATTGTGAACGAGGGTTTCTTTAAAAGAAAAATCACAACCCAAAGTCTCTTTAACACCCTGTGCCACACTAGCACACATGCAGGCACACATTTAGACCAGAGGAATTAGCATGAAGGAATTCAGGTTAATTGCAGCACTATCACTGGGTGTAATTACGGCCTTCATCAAACTCTTTCACTGCCTTGCAATTCTGTTTCTTTCAGCAAAACCCAACCCAGATATAGAATATCCAGATAGTACCAGTCCCACAAACACACCTCTTAATTCCATTATGGAGGATTAGAATGGGGGAAGACACCACAATGCAAGTCTAAGATTATGATCCTGTCCTCCAGGATGAATCAGTTCTGAGAAATATTATTTAGAACATACATTCTAAAATCTTTCAGAAACACTAAATGCATCATTTAACGTGACGTGCGTGAGCAAATTTCACATAAAAATGGAAATAACTAGGGTAATTTTATGCATTTATGATAATGCATTGCAAGCAGGTCATTCACGTATCCACCCCATGTGGTTTACCAGGTCGTACACAGTTATGCATTTGATTTGGAAAACATTTCACAATTTTGGAACGGCTTACTGTCTTTGGGTTAAGCAAGAATGATTCATGGGTGATCCACTTCTGAAAGTCAGAACCCAAAAGTCACTGACCAACGCGTCATGGAATGATTGAGTACTGAAAAGTATAACTCGGTGCTTATTTCTGATACTTACAAAAAAATAATAATGCACTAGTCTCAGAAAATAGGGAATATTTCATTAAGGAAGATTTAATTTTGCAGTATTTCCTAACTATCCTCTTATGAGTCATATATAATCATTAGCACGAAGGAAAAAGGGGGAAAACAATACATCCAAGTCTTCACACCTATTTGCTAAATAGAGGGCATAAATACTGTATGTCACAGATGCTTCAAGTCATATTTATTTATTTAGCACTTCTTACAATGGAGCACTGTCTCAAAGCATATTTACAATATAAGATTATGTTCTGTGGTCAATCAAAATTGAGCTAGCCTAGGGTAACAGTGGCATGGAAAAACTCCCTAAACATTGTAAGGAAGAAACCTTGGGAGGACCAATACTCAAAAAGGGGTCCATCTTCCTAAGGAGGCCTAGATATTAATTGTAATAGGTTTGTTAGAGCAGCAAACAAAAAAACTACCGCATATTGTCTAGCTAGCTTCCATATTGAACCCTAACATACTGATGTATTCTATCTGAACTTGAGCCCTGTTGTCTACTACACTTCATTTGTGTGTTGGTGGATCTGTTCGTATCTCTTCAGAAGAACTCAGATCATGGTGCAAAAGGCAATATGGTCAAACGATCCTGTTACTGCTTACATATCCAATTAATACTGATATGTCTGATTGCTTCAGTAAACTCCAATCAATATAGCAAGCTCTCAGGAACATGCAAGAAAAGCCATGTGTCACTTGTAAAACAAGACATTAAGTGATTTGGACGCTGTAAAAACACTATTGAATTGTATTTTAACCTTACAGGACCATAAATCTATATTCATGTGAACAAACATAGCACAAATGAACTTTGAGGTACATTACTGTAGAATGTCCCATTCAAATTGGTAATTTGTATATTGACATCCTGTCTATTCTCACAATGAAAAAGTAATCAAAAAGTGTTGGTACTGGTCTCGACATTTTGTTTAGCAATGTCATATCCAGCCCTAAACAAAACAGTTTTTGCATCTTCTACTTTTTCATAGCTATGTAATTTCAGGATTAATTATTTAAATGTTTTCTGCTCTTTGTTTGTTAGTTTATATTTATCAGACACAAGGTTATATCAACACACTAGTTATGGGGCAATTCATTCATGTTTTGGGTGGTATTTAAAACTATACAATTTGAAATACGATTCAAATTGGCATAAAGCTAAAGCACCAAGTTTTCACAAACTAATATCACACTGTAAATATACTCTGTTAAAAGTAAAAGGTCATGCATTGAAAATAATAAATTGATGTAAGCATTGCCAAGAAAAGGTACTTAAAGCTTTAAAAAGCATCATTCATTTATTTTCTTATCCTGGTCAGGGTCACAGGAGAGCCAGTGCATCAAAGGGCACATACACACATACACATATACACAATATACAGGGGGACTTTGAAAACACCAATTAACCGAGCACACGTCTTTAGAAAGTGGGAGGAAACTGAAGTACCCAGAGAAAACATGGGAAGAAGAACACAAACTTCATACAGGTGAAGCCCAGGGTCAGAATCAAACCAGGAATTTTGGAGCTGTGTGGTGACAGTGCTAATCACTGCACCACTGTGTAGCCCTTATTAAAAAGGTTTATTGTGTTGTAGCTGGAATGTGACTGAGCACTTTTGTACTACAGTATTTTGTATTTAGCTATTTTATTTATTATAAATTAATCTGCTAGCTCTCCCGATCATTTAAGAAAAGCCTAATATTATAAATCTTTTCAACAACTGAGCCTGGGTCTAGGGATGGCCATTGTTTGTATCTCAGCAATTCAGACTCGTCATAGTTTTTATTGATTTTCAAAATTATGATAAAGAATGTGCAAACACACACTCACACACACACACTCACACACACACGCTCACACACACACGCTCACACACACACGCTCACACACACACGCTCACACACACACGCTCACACACACACGCTCACAC
>JAUZSU010001858.1:0-11534 GCA_034780255.1 Parotocinclus maculicauda
CACCTTGTTTTGGGGATTCTCTGCTATTCTTCCTTGCAGATCCTCTCCATTTCCGTCAGGTTTGATGGTGAACGTTGGTAGACAGCCATTTTCAGGTCTCTCCAGAGATGCTTAATTGAGTTTAGGTCTGCACTCTATGTCTTTATGTCTGTGCCAGTCATGAATGGTCACATAGTTGTTCCAAAGCCACTCCTTTGCTGTTTTAGCTGTGTGTTTATAAGTGTTAGGTGCAGTATTAAAAGGTAACTGTAAAAACTGTTTTTAAAAGTGAAGAGACACGCAGTTCAGGCGCTGAATCAGCAGACGGTAGAGTCGGTAAAGCCAAGCGCGATGCTGCTGACTGTGTTCTGTGTACCGAGGGACCGAGCAGAGACCACTTTCGCGCTCGAGGTCTCTCCGGAGCTTGAACTCAGGGATTTCGTGGCGCTGTGTGAATTAGAATCAGGAATTCCATCAGGAGATATCCAGGTAAAATCTGCTAAAAAGTCAAACGCTTATAGACAGCAAGCCAGCTAGCTGAGTCTCTCACTATCACAGTATCAGTTAGCTAAGGGCTCACATCAAGTAACCGGCGTGTCACGCTATTAATAGAGTGTAAGAAGCTACTGCAGGTTTAAAGCCACCAAACACATAAAGCACGTTTGTCATGTGGACGAGGTTATATTTTGTAATAACTGCAACGATACTGAAGCAGCTAGCCAGTTAGCTTGGTATGTCTGTAAATGGGTTGTTTACAAATGCACTGCGGTCATAATCATATTACATGTAACAAATTGCGGCAGGAAGTGCTGCCAGAATGGAAAGAGAAACTTCTTACTTAAGTGAATTGAAAGCTCATAAAAAAAACACCGGACTGTTTACTTTCGATTTTTCTTTTTCTGTGTTGCCCAATAAGCACGCGGGGCTGCGCAAAAATGGCTAACCAGTTATAGTCATTGTTTTTTTTTTTTGTCTGCAGATCTCCTATGCAGAGCAACCTTTGAGAGACCTCACCCGAACCCTTGAGAATTACGGCCTGAAAGATGGAGATGTGGTGGTGTTAAGACAGGCTGACAGAAGGCCGGCAGCACAGCCAACTTTCCCAGGTAAATCATGTGTATTTACAGGATTTAGCAGACACCCTTAACCAGAGATACTTGGATAATACTCCGAGAGAACTGAGGAATTCCAAGGGCACTGCGACTCACTTAACCTATGTAACCATAGGAAGCCAAGGTAGCTTCTGAACAACTAAAGGAGTCTCTCACATTTGAACTCCAGCAAAATGTCTGGAGAGTCCGATCTGGACATTTTCCTGATTCGATCGTTCACACATGGTGTGCACACCTAGAGACACAGCCATCTAAAAGCTTAATAACAAATGTATTTATTTATGTGGCACAGTGGTTTTGGTTTCTTGTGGGTCACATATAAGAAGATTTTTGCAGTGAACCTTGCTCGAGCTGCTCAACAAGGAGCGATTACGCTTGTCAAACAAACCGCAATTTGGGGATCAATTGTGCCTGAGCATGGTACAGATTGTCTTGTGTGAGTAAGCCCTAAAACAGGAACATGGTGTTTTCGTTCTTGTTTCTTTACTTGTTTCTATGGCCTGCTGCCTTGCAAAGACAGTTCCTCTTACTCTGTTGTTTCTCCCTCTGTGGTCCTTTCATCTACCACCAGTGATACCACTAGTGTTTCTTGCGCTACTGTGCGCTGATTGCGGGCACATAATTCACTTTCTAACAGCTGCTCATCATCATTATCTTGGTGTTTACAGGGAGACAAACTTTGCTCAACATTCAGTCTGCTCACGCTGATGCAGCACATGTTTAATATTACTTTCTGCACCAGAGACTGCACTGTTAGACGTGTCATAAGAGCTGCTATACTACAACAGTCAACATCTGGCTAGGTAATATACAGGTGAAGTAGGGTAATTAATATTGTGGAAAAGCTGTCTCAGATGGTTATTTAGGATATATAGTATTGTTGTTCATGGTAATATAGTTTTGTTGTGGTAAGTATATTACCCAGTTTAAACTAACAGTAATGACCTGTGTGTAGTTGCTGCTGCGTTCTGTATCAGGTGCGGCGTCTCAGCGTACACATGGAAAGACACACCATACATTACATTTACATTACATTGCATTATTTATCAGACGCCCTTATCCAGAGCGACTTACAACTTATAGTCTTACAATCCAAGCAATTGTGGGTTAAGGGCCTTGCTCAGGGGCCCAACTGTGGCAGCTTGGCAGAGGTGGGATTTGAACCCTGGACCTTAACCGCTAGGCTACCATAGTCCTATACCATATATACGTTTCAGTAGTCCTGTCTAGACTGGAACACAGAAGCAATGGTTAAATTCTCATGAGGATCTAATTGGATGATTTTAGATTAATAAACAAAGAATTTCAGCAAAGCATTTAAAACTGCTCAAGTTACTATCATTTCTAGGTAGCATAATGGTGACTAGGGTTGCACAGTGCCTCGCCTTATAGTAAAAAGGACCTGTGTTTAATCCCAGGTGCAGTGGTCTGGGTGCTGGCTTTGTGGAGTCTTCTTGTCCTCCCTGCGTCTGCATGGGTTTACTCCGAGTACTCCGATTTTCTACCACAGTCCAAAGAAATTTAGTTAGGTTAATTGCTGTCTCTGAAGTGCACATAGTGTGTTAATGGCTGTATGAGTGTATATGACCTACGGTGAATTGGCACCCTGTTGTTCCTACCTTGTGCTCTGTGCTGCTGGCTGGACACCGGCTTTTCATCAAACCCTGTTATGGATTAATTAGCTAAAATGGGGTAATGATGATAATGACTGTTTTTTACTTACTCACTGCTGTCTCCAGATGCAAGCACATTTTTCTACATGTTACAAAGTAGTATTTTTGTACACTGTTTACATTTTTGTTTATAGGGTTACCTCGCATTGATTTCAGCTCCATTGCTGTTCCTGGGACTTCCTCCGACAAACGCTCTACCACACCTGCTCCGCAACCTAGAGCTCCACAGACATCCAGTGCTGCCTCTCCTGCCTCTTCTCCTCAGGGACTGGATAATCCTACCTTGCTACGAGATATGTTACTTGCCAATCCACATGAGCTCTCGCTGCTGAAAGAACGTAACCCTCCCCTTGCTGAGGCCCTGTTGAGTGGTGACCTTGGTGAGTGAAGATAATTACAGAGAGTAAATGACTGGTTCAGCCATTGTGGTTTCTTCATTGTGTTTATGCGATTATAATTAAACCACTGTATCCCTTAGAGCGCTTCACAAAAGTACTGCTGGAACAACAGCAAGATCGAGCCAAACGGGAACAGGAAAGAATCAGACTTTTTACTGCTGACCCCTTTGACCTTGAGGCACAAGCCAAGATTGAGGAGGACATCAGGTAGAACATGTGATTTAGATTTAAATGTTGTATGTACTTAGAATAAAGTATTTTTTCATAATTATAAACTTAGCAGGACTTGACGTCAGCCACAATAAGATGCATGGTGTTACAGTAATGTTACTCAAATGTTTCTAAAAATAACTTTGATAACTGGAGCTCTGCATCTGCTGTTTCTTGTGGAAAAGTTCCACTCATTTGTTAAACCCTCCATACCTTTACTGATATCAGTACCACTGCCATCCTGTGAAACATCTACTAACAGAATGATCCAAGTACATCGATACATTACCGGAATATCACTGACACTGACAGAAGCACTGAAACATGAAGGCACCAACAAAATACTCTTCGGAGAATCATTGGACTAAAATCTTAATTGTAGAAAATAAATCAGCATAAATGTATGGACAATTAAATTCTAAAATGCATACCTTTCTGGTCTTCATAACCTAAGTGCATAGATGGTGTTAAATAAACAAACAAATACTAAGATCAGTAAAAACGTTTGGAATCGTCATGCTTAGTTCAAAGCAATTAAACAAATTATAGATTTAGCATAATAGGTGTACATTCTGTCTCAGTTTTTTAAAGCAATGGCTCATTTTTTAAGATCAAGTATTATTGAAATATATACTTCCTCAAATCTAAAGTGTAGCCATGTACCCATAATTAACTTGGTAGGCTGTCTCCTTAACCTGTCTTGGCTTTCCATTGTCAGTTAAAAAGCTCCATGTAGTGAATTGCCTAAATAGGAAGTATGCAGCAAGGGCACTCTCTAGGTATTGAGACCTGGTGAATACTATATAAAAACCCTGGCGCACTCATGTCAAAATATCGTATCACTCAGCTGCTCCCAATAAATATTGAATAAATATTTCATTTGCATTTCTTCACTAGGGAGTCATAAATGTAAGAAAACACACAAAATGTAGAACTCTGGTCTTATTTTGAAAGTGGTTGCTAAAAGTGAAATAATTAAACAAAGACATTTTTTTTTCAGACAACATAATATTGAAGAAAACATGACCATAGCTATGGAAGAAGCACCTGAGAGTTTTGGCCAAGTGGTCATGCTGTATATCAACTGCAAAGTCAATGGACACCCTGTGAAAGCGTTTGTTGACTCAGGTAGATGAGTGTTTCTTTACCAACACTACACTCCATTTATTTTCCTGACTACTATACATTAAGACCTGTAAACAGTGAGAGAAATACTGTGTGATTTCAGAGAACTAACATGGGGCAAATCGGTTATTTCTCAGTTGTATCTTCAGTTGTCCCTTTGCCATCTTTTTCTGTAAATAGCCATTTTTTTTAGCAACATTGACTTTTGGCAAGTTTGTTGCCTGTGTGAATGCGGGATAAAACGATCGTCTTGACACTTTTCTTTCACGGCAGGAGCTCAGATGACTATCATGAGTCAAGCCTGCGCTGAGCGGTGTAACATCATGCGTCTGGTGGACCGGCGCTGGGCAGGGATTGCTAAAGGCGTAGGAACACAGAAGATCATCGGCCGAGTACATTTGGGTATGACATTATATAAAGAATAGTTTAGACCATTTATGTGATTTCGAGAGTAGTTTCTGCAGTGTCCAAGTTTAAGCTTATTTAGGCAAGATGTTAACGAGCACTTCCACAAGCTGTGCTGCTACACTAAAATGTCCTCAGACTTTAACAAAATTATTTGAGAAATCATAGCTGCTGACATTTGGGATAATTACATGCATCACTATGGAAAGGTTTAGAATTATATAACTTCAAATAAGTACTTTTATTGGCCCATCAGTCTCAGTACAACAGCAACACATCAACCAAGGATGCTGAAACATGACATGCACTGCTTACAAAAATGAGGGGATGTTTCAAAATGAATATGCAGCGAATAAAATTTTTTTTTTTTTTTTTTATTAAATTAAACAATATCATCACAAAAGCAAATAAAGTCAAAGAAAGCTGTTTGATAACATAAATGAGATACAAACTCATGTATCGTGATTAAGTAGCAAGTGACATATTCATGAGGTTGAACAGAATCACGGGTCCAAAGACGATGATTATCAGTCCACCTTGTACGGGTTATACAGTGTTCAGCAGATAACTGAATGCATACCATTAGATTTCGTATGATCTGAGTGCATAATCGTCGTCCAGTGGAACCAAGAAACTTTGCAACCCTGCCCTAGTACTCTATGCATTGTTCCAGTCTCTCGAAAGCGAATCCACAGTCTGCCAATCACGCTTTGAGATGTTCCAAGTGCTGTTGCCACTGTTGTCTGTGTTTGACCAGTTTCAAGATGTCCTATGGCTCTTCAAACTTCACATTCAGGCAAATCCTGTTGCAGAGGGCTAAGAAATTACAGGATGTGCATTTTCGGAAGTTTTTTCATTATAGAACAAGTTGTTTGCTTTTCTGATGTTGTTGTTTTATAAAAAGAGATAAAATGCTTCTTTTTTATCGATTTGATAAGTGAACTATAAGATTTGTCAGCAATGTATTTATGTTAGATCTCAGACATCCAAGCAAATTCTTTTCAGTTTCTTCTTCTGTTCTCTCTATACTGGTGTTTCTATTTTCTTTTTGCAATTTTGCAGTGTCTTTCATCTCTGCTTTGGGGATTTTCTTACTGGTTTCTTTGACTATGTGCTTCAGCTCAAGTGCAGATTGAAGGGGACTTCCTGCCTTGCTCCTTTTCTATTTTGGAAGATCAGCCTATGGACATGCTGCTAGGTCTGGACATGCTGAAGAGACACCAGGTATGCTTTTACACTCAGGATATAAGTTAAGGCATTCAGCTCCTCACGTTGCAGACAAATGTCCAGGTTTTATTGATAATGTATGGTCTTTACATTCTTAACTTTTTATTACTCTCTTGCTTGGATCTCTCTCAAAATATTTTATTGACAAAGCACTTAAGCACAGTAGCTATCTTAGTGTACAGGCTATGCTACACAATAAATAAATATGATTTCTGCTAGGATTTATGCTAAAGCCACATCTCAATTCTACATCACGCACTTCTGATTTCCGTATTAGCATGGGAGGGTGCAGCAGAGGATCATATTTGGGTACCGCTTGCCTCGGAAAAAAAATTAACTTCAAATTCAGAATTTGGGTTTTTGAGTGTTTAGGTAATATCAGATATCCACCATAAAGCCTAAATATTGTATGTCAGGCCATATTAAAATGCAGACTACCTGAATCACCACCCAAGTGCCTACATGCAATTTTACTGTTGCCAAAAACTTGAATACAAACTTTTAGCTTCTAGAAATGTTTTTCAGTGTTCGATTGACCTAAAGAAGAGTGTGCTTCTTATCGGGACAACGGGGACAGAAACACGGTTTCTGCCTGAAGCAGAGTTGCCTGATTGTGCAAGACTGGCATACGGACCAGAAGGGCGAGAGGATACCAGGCCTGAGGAGATTGCTGACAGAGAACTTGCAGAGGCGCTACAGAGATCTGTACAGGACAGTGGTGAGCTAAACATACAGAGATTAAACTAAAACTTATGTAAAAGCAGACAGGTTAATGCAATCTACAGTGATAAAGGTGATTGGTGTCAGATGATTTAGTGTCGGTGATCAGTCATGGTAAGGTACATGGAGTGTAATAGGGCAATATTGTTAATGTTTTTTCAGTCTATCCCTTTACACCGTTTACATTACTTTTTGTGAATTGAGATTGAGAGGATGTTCTTTAAACTGATAAACCACTGCCAGTAGACACCGGTTTACTAATGACTGAGAAGCCTATAGCAGCAATCACGTTGAAGGGACAATAAATTAATAACAGGGACACACATGCTGCAGTAACCCCAATTTACAATAAACACAAATGTAACCAGAGGGTGTAATTTTAAAGTGTAGCATTCAAATATACAGTTTAAAAACAAGAAATGACTATGTTGATGTTGATGGTAGTCCATTTTATGCGTTACAAGACTATACCTGATAAAGAGGCTTCTGGTTGGCATAATTTAGAAATGCCAATATTTTCAGATGTGCAAGTTTATGTTTCACACTAGCTTGTCCAGTAACTGGGAGTACCTGTTTTACAGGTTAGGAAATACTGGATATGCGCAAATATCTTTTGCCTAAAACATTCAAAATTGTATTTACTGTTCTTGTTACTAAAATATCCTCAAATTAATAATTTAATGGATTATAATTATTTAATATTGTAGTCATTTCTGTCTGTCTAAATATTGCACTATTTGTGTTATTTTAGTAAGCATAATCACCTGGAGTTTGCTAAATGCCATGTTCTATGGCCAGGTGAAATAAAAAATGTGCGTTTTGGCAACAAACTCGCAAGGTCTGGAGGTCCTTAAGTGCTGTGTTAATGGAAAATGGAAAAGGAAAGTTATGCAAATTGTTAAATGCAGAGGTACCAATCATTGTAGCATGTGGTTTTGTTCAAAAATAGTTATTTAAGACTTTTTTTCTCAATCTAAATTTACTTAAATCAGTTGTTTATTTATATATATATATATATACACACACACACACACACACACGCGCGCGCGCACACACAATATATTAATCTGTTCTTAGGAAGGAAATTTCTGTTCTTAGGAAGGAAATTTGAACATGGTTAAAAAGATACATTATATATTTCATACCGTTTACTTATTCAATTCACAACAAAATGTGTAACGAGCCTTAAAAGAACACGATGGTATTCAGTAGCCCTAAGCATACGGTTTTAACAGAGGTTGCTTGTAAATGTGGCTCATTGAGCATGTTTTGCATTTTTGGAGTTTGTTTGCTGTGCAGCACTTAGTAATGCAATAATACGTAGCTAACCAAGTGATGTACAGTGTGAAAATATTTTTCCTGTTCTCCTCTCACTAAAACATATAGGCTGATGATGTTAAAATGAAATATTATTAGTATTATGAGTTTTATGTCAGCTTTAACAAAGTTTGTATTCTGCTGAGTGTGTGAATGTTAGTTTCAGCCCAGCAAGAGCTACAGCTAATTAATTTTAATTAATAAATCAGTCTTCAGATGACTAATACTGGGCTCCCAGTAAATGATTTTCCAGTATTTTCACAGTCACAGACGAATTTTCAAAGTTGAAATACAGTCTTGAGTCTTTCCAAAATTACATTAAAATCACATATTGTTAGGTGTAAGGTGGTAATCATGTCTTAATTCATTTTCCAGTTGTCCTGTTCAGATAAAATCATACGTTTGTTATTACAAACCTTGTATGGTGGATGGTGCAAAGTGACGTGAATATTGTCGACAGCCAATAGGTGAGCTTTCTTCAGCACCAAACGGGGAGCAGCAGAGCAAAAACATCTCTGGTTCACCCTCAATAGTGTGTTTTGATATTTGGATGTAATGTATTCCAAATATATGCGAAATACTTACATGTAGAAATTTGTGAAGATCCCCAGCAAAACCAGTGTCTGTGACTACACTGCAACAAAAACTCTAGATGAGAGGGCGTTAGACTAAGTGCAGATCAGAATAAAAGTTTTTATTTTGATTAGAATACAAATGTGCAGCCTTACTGGCCCCAAGGATATGTTCTCACACTTCAATTGACAAATAATGTACACCATTAGTAAGATACCTGAACATAATGTTAACTTTTTTTTGCTTTACTTGACAATTGTCTTGACTAACACCACTGGTTTGACCAAGTTATGCAAGTCTGCATTATGTACTTGAGTTGTTTGGTATTTGGCTCACACTGTACAAACACCTAATTAAATTTTGTACAGCATCCTGTCTGTCTCTTCCCCTCTTCCCTACCTCCCATCCCTCCCTCTCTCTATCCATATACCTATCCCCCTCTTTCTTTCTTTCTCTGTACCTCTCTTTATTTGTGTGCTTTCTAAACATATGCTTTCTGTTGCATGCCATGTGTGGTGTGTGCTCTAACCATGTGCAGGACAACAGTGATGCATATGGACAGACAGCTGAACAGGGCACTGCCTATCAGGTACATCAGTCACAAGTTACAACATTTTATTCAAATTAGCACACAGTACAATTGAGCACTTTCACTGGAATTGTGCTACTTGTTTTAGCCAAATTTTATGAATTGTCTTAATTCAATATTATTTGGCTAAATGTTGAGTAGCTTTGAGTATAATTGCATTTTTGTTATACATGTGAACATGGCAAATCAAATCTACAATTAATAACCTAATGCACCAAGTCCAGATGAGTATATAAAACAGCATTTGTGATATATTGGCAAAGATAACCCATTAGTGTCATCATTTTTAGTGTGTGGCCATACAAGGCATCTGGCTTGTGTTCAGATTAGTGCCATAAATGTTATTTATGTTTTACTGACATTTACATGGTCTTTTGTTTACTTATTTGAAATTCTCTCTAAAATACAATGTTCTGTTCAAGTTCATGCATTGAAGTATTAGTCTGACTAATGACATAAAACGGTTCTGCATGAGTGACTGCTATGTTTTGGTTTACCATGTGCCTTTATCATGAAACGCAGTGTGCAGTGCATGTGCATTACATTGCAAGGATTTGAATAAAGGTAACAGCAATCAAATGCATAAAACTCGTGTAAATACACTTCATTTTGCCTCTCTTTAGACACTGCAGATGGAACAACTACCTCACCACAGCCCCCAACACTTGCAACCTCCTCATCTGCCCCAAGTCCGAGTCGAAGTTTTACTCTAGACCGCTCAAAGTCTGCCCCAGCCTCCATACACAAGAGCCTGCCACCAGAAACATCATTTGGTATGTCTCAAACCCAGGGAGAAACAAAGCCGCATTCATCTTACATGCAGAGTGTCATTGCAAACCATCCACCTGACGTTCAACAGCCTGCACCAACTATTGATGAGTCCCTTCAAAGCCATCCTAATGATCAGGCTTATGATTTCAATTCCCAACCTGTAGCTGATTCCACAATGCCAAACAGCCAGGCAACTGAAGATTATTTCCCTCACGTTTTCCCAACTCAGGAACCATGCTCTAGTACTGTGTCAAAGGACAATGAAGAGACTAGGCTAGTACCTGATGGGAAATCTTTGAATGAGGTGGCTGGAGGGGAAGACATCGTTTTGCAAGAAGCAGAATCTACTGAGTCTCCATTTACCCACTTTGAAGCTTGTATTCAGGAGGTGGACATGGCAGAATCTGGTGATCCAAAAATGGCCAGTCCTGACATTCCTGATCAGTTCCAAGAAAATGAGCAAGTGAACATTATGAAAAATGCTGCAGTCAGTCAAGGTGGTCAACTTTCAAGTTTGACTATGCATTACAACCTTCCAGGGCTAGCCGCTTCATCTGAGCAAAATCTCATCCACTCGGAATTTGAGAAGAATGAGGCGAGTCCTGTCGCAAAGACTGCAATGAATTCAGAAAAGGACCAGTCAGAATGTGACAATATCCCATCTCTTGCTCAGGCACTGAAGGAGCTTCACAACCTTCTGATGTCCAACACTCAGGCTTGTGGTAGAAATACTCCCTCTGAATCTTATTCTACCACAAGTCCAGACAATGATGGGGTGGACCAGGCTGTAACGACAGTGGATTATGCCAGACTCTGTCCAATTGCTGACTCATCATCTCACACTGGCCCTGCCAATGAAGCAACGTTTGCCACATCTAAAACTGAAACTCTATCTGATGATGGTAAAGTTAAAATAATGACAGTTCTCTCTCAAGGCCAGGAAGCCAAGTGTGTTAATCAGTTCACAAATAGCATTGTTGAAGAAGACAGACCACCATGTTCAGATTTCTCTGAAGGAAATCAAGGAGGAGACAATGCTAGAGGACCTGTGTCAGAGCCAGAGGAAACAACACCATTACATAGTCACCAGGCAGAAGAAAATGAAGCTAGCCTGACAGTTTACAACCCTCCTGAGCTAGTTTACAACCCTCTTGACACAGCTGACCCTATCCCGCAGCATCTGTTCTCTGAAGAACATGGCTCTACTGCAGATAGTCCTAACCTGTTGCCAGTGGATTTCACTCCTCCCTCAGTACAAGACCATGAGGTGGTCCCTCATCCCACTGTAGAATCCATACAGCTTTCCACAGTACCCCTGATAGGACAGTATCCTGCAGAGCACATCCAAAGGATACAAGCGGCAGGGTTCTCATCTCATGAGGTAGCTGAGGTACTCGAGCAAGCCGATGGCAGTGTGGAACTTGCCTTACTCATG
>JAUZSU010001869.1:0-11533 GCA_034780255.1 Parotocinclus maculicauda
TGTAAATGTCTGAGATGGAGGGGAGAGAGACACCGATGATCTTCTCAGCTGTCCTCACTACGCGCTGCAGGGACTTGTGATTCGAGACAGTGCAGTTCCCAAACCAAGTAGTGATGCAGCTGCTCAGGATGCTCTCCTGAGCTGGACATTTACCAGAGCTAATCCAAAGCTTGAATACAAGATACACTTAAAAAGGAGCAGAGAAGCCAGTAACTGAGGACAGATTTTGTACAGTCCAATTACTTATATTAGTTAATATTTGTACTCAGGCATGTGAATTGATTCATTAAAGTACATTTGAATACATTTAGGTTTTCTTCTGCATCATTTGGTGAACAGCACGTGTGTTTTTATATTTTCAGAAGTTATAACTATATGTTATAGTTTATTATTAATTTGTGTAACAGTAAAACACAAATTTTTCGATTGCATGGAAACTGGAGCCAAATTACAAATTTTTATTGTTATATTTAAATTCCGCACATCACAATCATTAGGAAATGGAAAAAAAAAAACTATTTCTGAACCAGAACATTTAAAAAATTTTCTACACCAGTGTAATCGCACGATGTTTAATGTAATAATTTTTTGAAAAAATATTCTAATTTTAACATTTTAAAGTGTTCGCAAACTTTATAGCAAGCCTGCCAGGTTTTCCTGGTTTCAGCATCAATGCTTAGTCAAAAAGAAGAACCTGACTAAGAAACTCTATTGTTCCCAATCGCTAAAATCAGACATAATGTTAAACTGACACATATCACGCACAGGTGTGTCCACTTCCTTACCTCTTATTTCCACATGACCTCCTTTTGTTTCAGCTAGCACTGAATGACGCTCCCGCCACCACAGTGTGGTCAGACAGAAATCCATATAGTACTTAAATCCTTACAGCATATTTAGTGAAGAACGTCCTTAATGTCTGACTTCATCATATAATTTTTATGTCATTTCGAAGTTTGTTACTGTAAGGGTTCGCGTTGCGAGCCCTTTTTGCGTTGCAAGCCACGGTGTGTTATTTTACCCCTATCCCTTAGTGTTGTGTTTCCGTTTTCTCCCCATGTCAGTAAAGGCGCTTGTTTTGATTTATCGCAGCGTTCTATTGGTTCTATTGGTAACCTGTTTTCCATTGTCGGTTAATTGTTTATGTTATATGAGCCGATCGGACACGTCCATGTTCGGCGGTTCATTACGTTATTCCCGGTCCGTGTCGCGTTATGTGTTGCGTGTTCCCATTGCCTGTGCGCACATTGTTTGTTTTTGTTTCGTTTTTAAAGTCCTTTAGGGACTCTTCCGCTCATGTTCCCCGGCAGCTGATGGCTCGCATGGCGCTATAGGGTCACTATCGGCGCCGACCCCGGTTTCCGGCCGTAACGGGCAGCCCCTTGGATCTTCGGCCACCACGGCCGTCCTTAGATCCTTGGCTCTAAAGCCGTCCTTCTTTTTTCCTCCTTTTTGTCTTTTTACCTTTTTTCTGTTCAGGCTATTTTTAGTTTTCTTTTTATTTTCCTTTTACGGGCTCGGTCGCGATACCCCGGCTCCCATAGCCGCTGTTGTTGGCCCCTGGTGCAAAGTCGTCCCGGACCCCCTGGTGCGGAGCCATTATGGAGGTATCGCGACCCCCTCTTCATCGGCCGTCGGACCCTCTTCACTCCAGCCCGTTCGCGAACCCCTGGAACCCTGTCGCTCTGGACTTCAACGTCCCGGACCCTCAGCGCCCAGGCTGTTCGCGGACCCCTGGACCACTACAGGGTGGGCCCCTCGGCCCCACCACGGGACTCTGGACTCCGGGCTCTCAAAGCCCCCACCGGTCTCGTGTGTGGACTCGTTTTTAGCTATCGTTTGAATGCCTGATATGTGTCTTTTGTGTTAATAAATGTGCCTTGGTTTTCCCCGTATTTTGTTGTCTGTCTGTGGATTCTGCATCTCGGGCTCCGACCTTAAAACCTGATAGGGATCCTGGGGTTTTGGGGGACCAGGAATGGTCTTGCGAGATCTCCAAGATGCTCTATCGTAACAATTTCCTTCTGCTAAGTGATTAGAAATGGTCCATGCAGAGACACGGGACACACAGGTAAAAGTTCTTGGATGTTGAAAGATGAAACTGGAAAATTCTCATGCCTGTCGGTGGATCAAACAATCCTATCTACTGATCCAGAGCCTGTTTACCATGTTTGTGAGCCCTTAGGGATCCACTGCTCCCAACACTCCCTAACAGCTCGGCCAGAATAGCTTAGATGGGTCCAATTTGTCAAAATGCCTATCCCGCTTCTTTCAGTCCAATGAGCGCTTAAAGTCTGTCAACTGGGCAAAATGTCTGAGTTTCTCGTAAAGGCATTTTGAAACAGGAGGGTACACTTTCAAAAAGTATCCTCCGAGAGCCTTTTTGTACACAGCACAGGGAGCACTTTTACACCCTCTTGTGGCAAGACCCATTGTCTGATCAGACCACACCTGTATTTGTTTATATATCTGCATGCATACAGTATATCTGAGTTGCAGCAATCCGACATTTCTGTCTGGGTGCTTACATTTTTTGCCAATAAGTGTATTAACACTATATCATTATATACCAACTAGTCATGCTATCTTTTATTTCATGTGTAATCTTTACGGCTATAGCCCACCCCAGAAAGCACATGACATTTCCAGCAGCATTTAGCAGACGCCCTTATCCAGAACGACTTACAACTCATACAGTCTTACAATCCAAGCCACTGTGGGTTAAGGGCCTTGCTCAAGGGCCCAAACTGTGGCAGCTTGGCAGAGGTGGGATTTGAACGATACAGCACCTATAAGCAACGTTTACATATTTCCAATGGTTTCCGTGCCGTTAACAGTCTGTTTTCCCATAAATGTCCTTCCATTAACTTTCCTTTTCTAGGTAAAATCCATGAAGGTCTCAGCAGTCAGCACTAGACTGCAGCTATTTTGAAGGTCACCATTGTCGGTACAGCCAGCTGGAGTACGCTTTAGTTTACCATAAGTAGTACACCTGTATAGTTTGCTCTAAACGATTCCTGACAGCCCCGGAATAAAATGGCACGAGTATAAAGGGGATCTCATCCAGAATGTGATACAATTTCCATCAAACGCTGACATAAAAATCAAGAAAAGCATAGACATTGTGGTGGAAAATATTCAGTCTGAATGCTTTGAGCAGATTCACAAACAAACCTTACCGGTCAAGTATTTGCTGCACAAACCAAAACTAATTTAGACAATTCCATATTAAGACAATGTCACTGATATACAGGTATCGATGTCTGTAAAACAGGACACTGTCCGAAATGGACATTACCATAGTCACAGTCTTTTTAGGCTACGGCAATGTAAACATAATTAAAATTGAAACAATAAATACAGCCATTACAGTTTGGCTAAACAGCTGCATGACAGTAAAATCTACCATCATTACCCTGCTCGTAGTATAATCATCTGTATATCGACACTGAGACAGATCTGAAGCTGTAAATGTGATGTAAGGATTTAAAGCTTCATACTATAAAAACCGCAAGTATAAAAACCAGCGAGTTTGCTGTTATTCATGTGAAGACTAAGGAATTCGTTTCAGCAGGCATACCTTTGAAAGCTCAGCCTGTAGGGAGACCCACTGTGAGGTTTGAATTTGATGAGTATCCAGAATAAATTGAGTTTAAAACTGCCTCTGACGTTCCTCTTTTAGCTCAGTGGCACATCTAATGTATTCTTTCAGGGTCGTACCAGAACGAGAAAATATAAGAGAATATATATATATAGCATGAACAATATGAGCACCTTCTGGACTTCCAGTCTATATGGTGCCTGAGTGTAAAGGGTTTTGAAGAGAATGAAAGCAATGACACCAAAGTGCTGTCGAGTGCAAGCTGTGCTATGGAAGAAAAGTACACTGCAACAACCTTCTGCAACTTCTCTGATAGAATACCCCATAATCTCCCACGTACGATGGCTCTCATTATAGACAATCCAATCCGAATTAACTAATGCTACTGATTCTCTGCGGTACACTTTCATAGCAGCAAATTAGTGTAAATTCTTTTTTTATTGCATGCTGCATATTGATTCTACAGCATCTTGTTTCATTAGCGCTGTATGTGTGCCTGGTGTGAAATTAGTGCCACGTTTTAGAAAGGCTCTGAGATTCTTTTACTAAACATACCCAGTGGAACTGTGAACTCCAAGCATGCTCCGTTTAACGTCCAACCGATTGAAGGTCTTAAAAATTCACATCAATTATAACAGGAAATAACAATTTGTCTTTTAATTCTGGACGTTAATAAAACATGACAAATAATGTTCCACTATGCATAAACTGCTGCTTTCTTTTGAAAAACCAAACGAGTCAATACATTTGCCTTAGGTTACTGAGGACAATCGGATTAGAGGCTGCACTAACTCGGTTGACGTGTTTAGAGTACTTTTTGTGCATGACTGACTTTCTGCTACTTCTTTGTAACAAGCTGTAAATGGCATTCGTAAAATGTACGTGCATATCCTATTGTAAGTAGTACTGCTTTGTTTGTCCCCACACATTCTCACCTATAACTATTATAAACTGGTTCACATTCACTCATTGAGTCTCTGTTTTATCCAGCTGATCTTAAGTGTTCCTGTAATGATGTCTATCAGTGCATATTTGGCATCTTTCAAACAAAAATATCATAGTATAAAATATGGTGACAATGGTAATGTTCAGTCATATCTAGTTGCACAGAACATGCAGTCATTAAACTGCCAGACCAGACACTATAGTATGTTTGGAGCAATAGGTGGCATAAAGTGGACTGTATTTTCCCCCCCAGTTTTTTCCCAGAGTGGTCAGAAAGTATGATTTTGTAGCTGTGACATAGAAAGGCCAATCCTCGTGACATGATATAATTCAAATGAAAAACACACTGAAGATGAAAACAGCACGGTCACTCCCCAGTGGTGCTACAGATTTTCTGCAGTATACTTTTATAGCTCCAAATTAGAGTAAATTTGTTTTTATTGCATGTTGTATATTGACTCTACAACAGCTTGTTTCATTAACAGTGTATGTGGGCCTAGTGTGCAATTACTGCCTAAATTTAGAGCTGCTCTAAAACAGCGGTGCTGGGATCTTACACTGGCTGTGAACTATACAATATATATCATGTGAAACACGGATAAGTGCTGGTCTGGGTCACGTGCCATGGGCTGTTCCAGGAATTTTGATCTGGGGTGACACAGGGGTGGCCACAGTGTGCTGTTAATGCGTGCACACAGCAGAATTAATATTCCAGAATCAACGCCATAAAGAATTAAAGCTGTTCAGAAGGCAAAACGGGGTTCAACCCAGTATAAGGTGTACCTAATAAAGCGACCAGTCAGTGTTCAGCAATGCAGTGAAAGAAATATGAAATAAATAATAGTTACTAAATAATAATAATACAGTTAAACCTAAATAATGCAGCTATTTTATTAAGTATGGCAGGAAAGCCAACATATAGTGTAAACCCAGTGCAAAATGGATAGGACTTATTCCCTTCCTTATTTTATTACTAATTGATTTGCTTAATAAAAGATACTGCAATGTCCTGTATTCACAAAGCACTGAGCAGGCTCCATTATTAATATTGTTGAACAAGCATTCATAGGTGTATGGAAAGAGAAAAATAATCTGACCAATCTTAATGAAATCCATTTCTTGAGGGTCCTTTTTTTGAAAAATGTGCAGCCATTGTACTGTATTAGTGTTTATAGGGAAGAAAAAGTGTGCAAAGAGCAAGACTAAAGCAAAAAGCAAGAGAAATGGACAGGATATAACACAGGCAACAATAATATATTGCGTGAGTTCTTTATTTGGTATTGTGTGGCATAACTAAAAGACTTAAAAGCAACGCTGAATACACAGGACAAATCACGTATGACTTGCGTGAACAGAAATATAGCTACTTAATCAGTTTTTAGGTTTTGGGTATTACAGTATGTGTTAGCAGAGACAATAATTTACTAAAAGGGCCCTGTGGGAGGACTGCAGCTTCTCGCCTCTAAAAGCATCTCCAACTCACCTTGGAATCTAAGAAGAGCTCCAATTTCCCGAAATGTTACTGCCTACATTATCATAGCATTCTGAAGCAGGCAGCGAGGGCAAGCTCTACTCTTGCATAAGTGAAAATGTATCGTGGAAAGTCTTTCAGACTGCAGAGTTCATCCATCAAGGTCTAAGAAGGAGGTGCAGACAAATACACAATTAAACGTTAATTAGAACGCTGTAACGGCTCGCCTGAGGCTAGTCCATCACCAGATTAGAAGTCTGTCAAACCTGTCAGTTACCAGTATGGAAAGATTACACACAGCTACACTGTTAATATATTAGGGTACATTTATAGTAGGTTTAAATTAGAATTCATTCATTCATTTTCTTATCCGATTAATCCTCGACAGTCACACCATACACTTAATAATCCTATCATCATCAGATATCTGTGGTTATCTGATTATTTATGTTGCCATTTGCAGCATACAGCATACGCTGATCTAGAAAACACACTGAAAAACCAAAAAAGAGAGCACATACACAGATTTTAATCGGATTCTCTGACTGAGCATGTGCAGTGATCTGGCCCAGAAGCAGCTAGTGGAATTAAGCATGGTTGCCAGGCAGATCCTCTTATTCTAGCTTCTTTTGGAATTTTGCATAGACCAGATGTTTGTATCTACAGCGGGATCTGGCAACCCTGGAATCCCAGGAATCACATCTGGAACCCTGGAAACACAGCATCCATGAACTGGGGAAACTCTGAAATACAGTTTGGCAGAATATTGACATAAAGATTTTTGTTATAGAAATATTGACCATTCTTCTGTGATTATTGATCATTATTGGCTGAGCATAAGAGCTTATAAGAACATAGAGCATATAATCTTGTTGATCAGATTACTCACAATCTAATTTTTCTGCAGTTTGCAAATTATGCATTCATTCATTTATTAAATTTCATCTGACAAGGGCTCATCTATCAATAGATATTGTTTTAGGAGTTGGAAGGAAACCCACAAAGCCACGAGGAGAAATAGCCCTAATTTTGAGGAGTAGTGTAAGTGCCTATTAATATTATGTCTGCACTGGTTCTTCTGCCCTCACGATTTTGGCTATACAAGCCATATTTGTAAAGCTGAAAACTTTACACTGTTGGGACATAATAGTAATACTAGTATAATTGATAATTGGTACACCTACAGTATAACTTATGATTTAGATGTTTTGTGTTCCTGTAGAATACACCTGAGACTTAAACCTGAACAATATATGAACACTGACTGCCACCTATTGATTTATTATTATTAAAAAGCGTAATATCTTATTCTTCTGTAGAGCTCTGAAGCACATTGATTTGCTCCTTAGTCCTCCCTTCCTCTCTCAAACACACACACACACACACACACACATTTATGATGTGAGAAACGTTTGCATAAATGAAGCACTTGACTTTTGTGTCCTGTGTTGCAAAACCCAGTTGTTATTCATCTGTCCAGGTTTGCTGTTTTTGTATAGTTTCCCTGATTTTGGGTGCTTGTTGGGTTTGTTTTGTTCAGTTTAATATTGACAGCTTATGATGCCACACTCATATAAACGTAACTCAATCTCAGGACTTGGCCATTAAATGTCTTAAACCAAGCCAATTTCAGAAATTCATGCTGTGGAACATTGGAAAAGACTGTATTCATCATGATTTTAAATAACTTATTTTCTACAGGGTAAGTCAAAAGGCACTTTTATGTCAAAAACAAAAGGGGAAATGACATATCTGAATACCCCAGCAAGTAATGGGGGAGGGGGCACATCTTTTAGGTTATGGCCGGACCAGGGCCATTTTAAAACAGGAAGGTGGTCATGTAGCGTATCAAAGAAGAGCAGAATTGTCTCAGAAATTAATTGCCAATTAGATTTGCAATATCTGTTGTGGCTCAAAAGTTATCAATACAGAAATGTCTAAACTTTTGTTGATCGTCCCAGGTTACTGAAGATGGAACTGATGATTGTGATGTTCGGTTAACACAGCTGCTGAATCATAGCTACAAACTTCAACAACCGACACCCAGAAAGATCCCCAATTTCACACAGAACTGGTAATCCCAGGACTATGGACAACAAGCCACTTAGTGACCGTCTGAAGAACTGCTACCGATAAAGAAACATCAACAATGGGTTTGGAAAAGCAGGCAATGTGTGTTTTGTCTCCTCCTGTACATTAACTCCTGCTGATCTGCACCACAGTACTCTAACCACTTCCTCCACAGGAAACATCACATAGGATTAACGTTCACTTGAAAACCACAAAAATAAAATAACAAACAGCTTACATTTGGAACAGGAACAACTGTTTTTGTTATTTAATATTATAATATGCTCATAACATTGAAATAAAGCTGAACCTCTGAATAAATTACACAATGTTTTTTGAGTTTTGAGTAACACCATGCAGATTAAAAATGGAATATTTTGCAGTGGAATCGGGTTCTATCTGAAACCACGTTGAGCAAGGTGAGTACAACCAAACATGGACAGGTGCATGCTCTTTTAAATTTATATCTTGCCTCTCACTCCCATGCCTTGTCCTTCCTTCTGAGCCAGAGACAGAAACCAAGGGTTTTAAGAAGCTGCTGCTGTTGTGTAGATGTTCCTGTGATACCCCAGGACCCAACTTCTACCGGGAATATGAGTGTCCTTCAGCCAGCTGGAGCAGAGTCTCATCTTCTCCTTCTTGTAGCTCAGACTATTTGACTAAAATTATAGCTGTACCATGTTACTGCCAAAAAGTGCTGCATTGGAAAGGCAGCGGGTAAGGCCAAGCCACTTCCAGATGTAGTTATTGGCCTTTGCTTAGAGGTTCAGGACTGTTGTCATGGTGATGTCGCACAGTTTCTGTGGCCACATTAGGTGACGGTATACATTGATAGCACCAGACCTTGAATTTTAATGGCAGGGAACATTGATTGATCTTCTGAAGGCTGCCCTGCAGTTGATTTGTGACAGCCTGTGCCATATTATCGGAAATCTCAAATGCAGCCGTGAAGAGGATGGGAAAGAAGGAAGATCCCTGGCTCCTGGCTTTCTGGATTTGTTCCCAAATCATCGCAATGTTCCACACAGCCAGGAAACCCTGGAACACCTGCCTTCTGACAACCAGTACCGATGCAGCTGTTGGCCAGTAGGAACTCGGTGAGACGTCTGGCCAGGATTGAGAAGAAGATTTAGCAGAGCAATGCCTCTAAACTGGTTAAAATTTTTGAACTCCTTTTCCTTTGGGACGAAGGGGGTGACCGCTTTGCACCATGACGATAGAATACACTGGGTCTTCCAGGCAGTCACCATAAGCCTCCACAACAACGTCAGGAGCCCAGGGCAATTCTTATAGACCTTGTAAGGTACCCCGTTGGGACCAGGTGCAGATGCTGTTCTGGTATTTTGGATGACTTGTTTAAACTTACTTACTTCGATGGGAAGCCAGTGTTAAATTTGGCCAACAGCTCAGATTGATGGGGTACACAGCTCAATCCAAGGGATTTTGTCGCTTAGCTGCTCACGGATGTAATGTTCCAGCTCCTGTTCAGTGGTCTGGAGTGTCCCGTTATTCTTCTCCTCCAACAAGCTGCGGGCATATTTGAAAGGGTCCTGAAAAAATCTTGTTCTTGCCCTCTCCCTCTGGCTGTGGCCTCTCTTTATCCTTTCACCTCTTCTGAGTTGTGCAAGCCTTTGTTTTTCTGGTGTTCCACAGATCTTTTGGAATTTCAGCTCTCCTCCCTAATTTCCTCAGGATCCAACACTTTTTATCCAGCTGGAGTTACCCTTTCTCGCCTTCCGATTTGTGGGGGACCGGTAATCTTATGCGGCATGACTCCAAAGCAGTTTCTTAGTTTCTTCTTCTTAGATATGGAGGCCCAGGACGTTTAGCTTCAATGTTATATCATGTTCTGGAGGATGGTACATGTGCCTTGGGCCACTTGTCTTTGGGTTTCTGGCTGTGCTTCTACCTTGAGACGTGGGACTGCTGTGGGGTATCCTGATGTTGTGGGGTTTGCTGGAATGACTGGTGGTGCTCTCCTAATCCAACCACAGAACTGACTGAGAAGTGTGTAGAAACTGTGTGAAATGAGGGCATTTAACACTGGTGGCTGGGCTACAAAGACGCAACGTGTTTTTTTTTCTCTGAGCTTATAAGAAAGACAAGGCCAGCCAAACGTTGCTTGGCATAGACTGCTTATACGAGACAAAATAAATACATCAGAGACAGAGTAAAAGAAAAAAACTAATGTCTTACAGTTCTCCAGCTGGCACCCCGTTCTACCTCTTGTTATCCTGGTAAGGCTAAGATAAATGAACTGCCTGATATTCACGTTAAAAGCACCACTCTGGATTCAAACCGAGCCCCTCAGGAACCAATGTTTCCAGCAGCTGGCTCTTATCTCTGAGCCACTGGTGCTGCGTTTCAATAAACACTAGGCACCAAAGAATGCAGAAAAGATGACTCCTACACTCAGTGACTTTGTCCCCACATGAAGTGAGTTCATGATATTTTACACAGATAATTAATAACATCATCACACCCATTGCTGAGTGACTGATCCTACCATATTCTGTACAGACAAAGGAATGTATACACAGACATGTTCTTATCTGTCCAAAACAGTCTCCTTACATTAAGCTAAATTAAGCCTATTCACACTGGAAGTTCCTTATAAGGGAAACACATTTATTTTTATACATCTTCAAAATGTTTGTCACAGAAACGGGTGGCCGAGCTTAAAAGTGCAGAGTAAGGAATCCAGAGTGAGTACAGCACAGTAACTCAGAGATAATAAATTATGAGAAATAAGGAGAAATCTACATTAGGGCACTTTTCATTATGGAAAATGTTATTTTGAAATATCCCCTAATTTTGTGAGCAGTATATTTGGTACACTAGATAAGATTTAGCATGTGGATTGGACAGTAAGGACACATTACGCATGGAAGTCCATGTAGATGCAACTGCAATATATCTCACTGTTTTTCAGTGGGACAAAACTGAGCCATAATTACTAAAGATCCTAGCTGAACTATTCTCCCGTACTTGCAATGATTGTACAGTGTTAAAAGGGTAAAATAATAGCTGAAGCAAGTCTGCTCGAGTGAAACTGTAAAGGTCACCAAACATACAGGAGTGAAGTCAGGACTCCTGCTGTACAGAATAATAAAGCCTTTCATTTATCCTGTCCACCAGTGCTCTATTACGCTTACATGATCAAACGACGGTGAGAAGCTGGAGCCAATTAAAACCAATTTGAACTGGAATACTATTCTGGCAATGCTTGTTCAGGCTGGAAAGGTTTGACACTTTTTACGTTTCACATTTTGATACGTCTCCACCTCATAAAGCTGTTCTACATGCTGTAGTGCTAAATTCCTATCATGTACACTGCTCACAAAAATTAGGGGATATTTCATTTTGAACTACAATCGAATCCGGTTAATGGGACCAGCCGCTTATTCGGACCAAATCCTAAAGTACCGAAACAAATCCTATTATAT
>JAUZSU010001900.1:0-11532 GCA_034780255.1 Parotocinclus maculicauda
AAGAAAGAGAGAGAGAGAGAGAGAGACAGAGAGAGAGAGAGAGAGAGAGAGAGAGACAGAGAGAGAGGGAGGGAGGGAGAGGGAGAGAGAGCAACAACCTGACCGTCCAGACACTGAGAAAACAGACTGTCTTGTTAAATGTTCTTTTCTCCACACTGGCTATGTAAAAAAGTCTTCAGGCTGATGCTGGAGTATTGACAACAGCCTGACAAGTGTCACACCCAGCGCACTAAAGTCGGCTCACCAAGGCACGCTAATGCTTATAGATGAGGCTTAACAGTGGACGGTGTGCTGTGAGGTGGGTGATAATGAGACTGTCTCTATGGAGCTTGATCAATGAGCATCTTAGTTGGTGGGAGGAATGGACCCACGGCTCCTATCTGCAGAGCGAGCAACAGTGTTATGCAGAGATGCTCACTCCGGGAGGAAAGTGAACACAGGCACTTTGATTACCTTTGCTCCAAGGCTCATTGACATGAGCCGTTAAGGGATCCATATTTGCGTTCCTATTCATTGGCTAAATGGTTGGAATAGAGGGGCGAGCGTTTAAGCCAGTGTGAAATTGCTCTTTGTGGCGCCGTGAAAGTTTAGGCAGCATTAAAAGAGGCAAAGTGACATGGATGGTTATCTGGTCCGACTCTCAGAAAACGGAGTGAATCTAAGGGCTTGTGCAAAGCAATTACTGCAGCCCTAGTGTAATGCTCAAGGGGATTTGAATTGAAAGAAAGCTATTTTAACACCAAAATAAGCACTGATGGATCTGAGGACTCGTTAGGAAAAGCAGCATGTGCTTTCATTGCCTTTTTTGGTCTTACAGTTAATACAGGATCAGTTTTGACCCAGTGCCAGGATTGCATTTCTTAAATCATGGGAGCAATTGAACCAAGAGATGCAGGAACTATAACATAGGTTGCAGGTCATACCTGTATGTGGAAACTCAGTCCCAAGAACTTAATGGTTCTGTTAACTAGGATGATGGGGTTCCCATCCTTTTCATGTTTTTTACTGCTTTACCTCATGGAGTACTTTTATGTCGCTGTCATCTCTGGAAGTTTATTTAATGTCTAGAAATGTTTTTTGTAAAGCTGTATTCTGATAAACTGTACTGTTAAAATGGCTGAGTAAATACTTTTGAAGCTTACCAGGCTGTGCTGTCTGAGTGAGAGGGATTGCTTTAGCTTCGATTAACACGGTCTTCTCTACTGATTTATTTGACAACTATTAGATCATGTGTGAACTTGTGTGCATGGAGGGTGCAGATAGCTTCCTTCTAGTGGGACTGTAATGGTATTAGGTACTGTCCTGATGGTCTGCTTCAAGCTGACTCTTTTGGGCCCTTGATCAAGGCCTTTGACCAGTAATTTCTTGGATTACACCTTGTAATGCCGGATCAAATGTAAATAACTCTGGATTACAGCGAGTGTTAAGTGGAACATAAAGACACAACAGTGTTCTAAGTCCCCCACCTAATGCAGTAGCCATCAAAATATCTGCATTAAATATCTGTCTAACTATCAGTCTTTTATCACCATTTCCATACCTCGCTGTCTGCTAGCACTCCTGATGCATGAGCGCGCAAACATGTCTGATGACTATAATGATGTGTTTAATTATGTTAGGACTGTAGAAAATGAGCCATTTGGGTTTTTGGAATGTAGGTAACACACAAATAAGTAGAATTTTATTAAAGTTTGTTTAATAATAACGCTTATTTACATTTTATTTTATGTATAATTATGCAAAGATGATAGATCCACTTAAGAGCTTGTGCCAACTTAAGGCATGTTATTCAAATATGATATATGATATTGTTTCAGCAGGATCCGGCACAAATTAAGGTACAGGGCAGAGAAAAAACTTAACATGCTTACATGTTTTATTTGTTAGGTTAATTAATTGCAGAAAATGTCCGCTCTCCACCTTTAGGTATTGATCCGGCGGCGTCCCCTGCTGTATGTTGTCAGTGTCCTCATCCCTAGCATCTTTCTCATGATTGTGGACGTCATCAGCTTCTATCTGCCACCAAACAGTGGGACACGGATCACCTTCAAAACCAGCATTCTGCTTGGTTACACAGTGTTCAGGGTAAACATGATGGATGAAATTCCTGCTACAGCCATTAAGACACCTCTTATTGGTATGTAAGGAAATGTCCTTGCTAACGCTTGGATTCTTTTATCATACTTATTATGGTGAAAACATCCTGCCTTCTGTCCCGCTACAGGAGTTTTCTTTGCGGTTTGCATGGCTCTTCTGGTGCTCAGCCTGGCAAAGTCTATTTTTGTAGTGAAGCTGTTGCACCACAGTGAGAAAGAGGTGAAGAACATGTCCATCTCTGCCTGCTTGCTGGACAAGTACGGGTCTACAGAGCAGAGCTTCAGCGAGAGCCTTTTCACCTCCCTGAGGACCTTGGATGACACAGATCAATCAGGAGGTATAGGTTCTAATATATGCTTATAGTTTAATTAGAATTTTCCATTATTCTATAACATATGGGAAATTTAAAACCACTTTGATAATGATATCATAGATAATGAATGATGAATAGGAAATATCACAAGTATGGCTAGATTTTTCTCAATATGGTTGCCACAAATATGTTGCACTTGTAAGCTGGGACTGCGGTAGCTTACCTGAAGGTCAAGGGTTCAAATTCCAGCTTCTGCCAAACTGCCACAGTTGGGTCCTTAAACAAGACCCTTAACCCATCATTGCTTGGATTGTAAGAGTTGTAAGTCATTCTAAATAACATTCTAAATGCTGCAAATGTAAACGTTAGCTGCTCTGCTTTTCAGTTCATCCCAAACCAGTATGACAAAGCTTATGTCTGGAAACTGTGCCTACCATTCCATGACTTATATTATTAGCATATTGTTCACTTTCTAGCAACCAGGGGGTTCCATATGTGTTTGTGGAAGCTAATCTCACAGATTCATAACAGGATTGAGGTCCAATGACTTGCTTGAAATGAGTATCCCAAATTTGGCAACATCTTTTGAAAACACATTCTTCTGTCCCACACTGTACAGCACTGTTTCTGTTGATACTGCTCTTCACATGGTCTACAACTGTCTGAGTCTGGCCAACAACTGAACCTCTGGTTTATGCTGCATCCAGGTGCACAGCTTACGATGATATCAGTTATGATAATATGATAAGATGTTGATATTGGTGGATTCAAAGAGATTATTCTCCATTTCGGTTTTGGTGCATATTGTGCCATAATGTTGCTTCTTTTTGATAAGATTTAAATAGGATTACAGAGTATGTAACTAGATTTTTTGGAGGTATTGATTTACCTAATTTCCATTTTTCATTTATGGGTCCTCACCCCAAGACCCCTGGAAAACATTGAGATGAAGGAATTGGACGACCTTTTTTGAATGTAACAATCTATATCTTTATAAGACATTAGGAATTTACATTTTTTTGGTTGTTAATTCCTTGCTTTTTTGAACATCATTGCCCTTTGCTTTTGTCCATGAATAAAAAAAGCAGGAGCCATTATTATGATTTATTCATACACTCTATGTCTGTGACCTACCAGTGAGAACTACTCATTCATCTAGGTAATATCTATCCAACGTTTGTTCTTTCAGACTCTTTGGAATTTCTGAATTTCTGCATTATTTCTTTATCAATGTGCCAGGTAATCCTTAAGAGTTCACAAACTTTCCTCCCAACTCTACATCAGGGCAGACACACCACAATGGATGCCTCTTTCAGTGCATGCTCACTTGGACAATGCTATTCTAAACACCAGTATTCCACATGTTTATCTCTACTTTCAGGTTATGAGTTTGACCTGTCCCCTGAGACGGACCTGCTATCTCTGACAGAATCGGACTCCAGCACACCTCAGTTAGAAAAAATATTGCAGGAGCTTGTATCCCTCAAGCTGTCCCTGCAGGAGGAGGAAGATGAAGGCATGGCTCAGAGAGACTGGCTGGCACTTTGTTATAAAGTGGACAGGTTCCTGTTTCGTATTTACTTGCTGATCTTCACGGTTTACTCCAGTACGCTGATGCTGCTGTGGAGAAGCTGGAGCTCAGCCTGAGACTTTAACCAGGAAACTGACAGAGTGAATACTTAATGGAAAACACTAATAAATAAGTACTGTTTGCACATTTTATTCACTCATACCCTGTCTATGTGTTTAAAATAATGGATTAACGTGAATTAAGCTAAAATACCATTATTAAATATGATGGAATTGACATAATGCATTATTAACAGTGATTTTTAAATAATGTAAATGCATATAATTGAAAAGTAATATGTTTGAAAAAAAATTTTTCTTATTGTAATGCATTGCAAAATATATGTAACCTTGTTAAACGGCTGCAATGCATTTTTGACATACGTGATATGTCTAGGTCTTCGCTTTGAAAAGATGGATGTACAAAAGGTTTAAAACTTAACTGTCATGCTGTGGTAACTCAACAGACTTTGGAGACTCAAAAGAAAGGGCAATCCCCTGGCAGGCTGAGCACAGGCAGGTCTTCAGAAATACAGAAACAGGCAGGAGCACAGAAACAGAACTTTATCATGGATGGAAGAACCAGTACGAAACCCGGCTAAACTGGGATAGGACCTGGACCAATGAAAAAGGGAGGCTTTGCACTTAAATGAGGGAAAACCCCATGGAAGATGGCTTGTGCTCCTCTGGCTGCCCCAAAGGAAAGCTATGTAGCTATGACGTGTCTCTTGGTTAACAATGCTGAGCCATTTTGGTTTATATCCCGTATTTGACAGGGTAAAGATTGTCTTTTAGATTCGAGCTGTGCAACGAGGCCACCTTGTGGTGGCATAAGGACAGGTTGCCCCTTTGTGGTTGCATCACTTGTTGGGACCATAGGGTGTAGGCAACTCACAATCCATCGCTGTGGAGGAGCAGCGATCAAGGTACTGGAATACAGACCAGAAGGTCCAGGGTTGATGTCCCAGCACTGCAAAGCTGCCACTTTTGGATCCTTGAGCTAGGCATTTAACCCATGTACCTCATATTAATGCGCTATTTATTGTTTGCTTTGGATAAGAACTTAAAATGTGATATAATGTAATAAATGTAATAATTGCCAGTCAGTTTTGTATTAGCATTCATTGAATAAACAATAAGGAAAAAGAAAAATAATTGAATTTGATGCAGAACATACAGTTATGCTTTTCTGAATGATTCAAGTGAGGGGTGATATATGAGGTTTTAAACAATAACTACTTCCGACCTTACAATCTGTTTGGAGTTCTCAGAAGGCTTTCGCACAAAAAAAACAGTATCACTCCACTAACGTGTTGCCAAGTAATGGCAAGCTTTATGCACATAACCATATGGCATGGACAAATAACAGAATAACCCTAACAACATCATTTGCTAGTGTGATGTAAACCTTTGGTAGCGTACTGTGTTAAGAAATGTGTTAGAAAATGATTACTGTTGCAATGCAACAACTCATTTGTGGTCAACCTACATTTTGGCAAAAGATATTAGCAGTAATAAAGCATATTGAGTATGAATTTCACGGCTTCTTTGATTTATTTTATTTCTTTATTTTGTTGTAAAACTTAAAAAAAAACAAAAGAACAATTGAGATTGTTTGTTATCACAAATACCATTATACACATGATTAACTATGGCATTTGCCTTTGGGTTATTCCTGCAACCACATTACAGCCATGATGTTATTCGCATTAACACACAACCTTGAGTGTTTTATTGCTTTAACATGCAACTTAGACCAGAAAATATCTAATATATAGCCAAAATCCAGCAAAGCAGGGCCTTTTATGACTGGTCTAAACAATAAATATTTCTTTATGTCCTTAGTCAGTTAATACTTACTGATATAACAGATTTAATTTAATGACAGATTAACTACAGTTAAGGGGTGTGTCCTTATTTTTCAGATCTAGATTTTGGCCACATTGGAAGCCAGTAAGCATCCAGGACAAAATGTAGTGACATTTAATCAAGAATCTGTCTTCACTGTCAATTCAGTGACTCTTAAGAATACATTAATGCAGTTTTATTACTATAGATTTTATTTTATTAATACTATAGATAAAATAAGTACATAAAACTGACTGGAACTCAATAAAAATTGACTTATTACCTGACAGCATTGCCATTGTTTTTATGAGGGAATCCATCAACATTATGTATGAAACATAAGACCAGTATTTGAAAAAATGGACCAGCAATGCATATCCATAACTGTGTCTGGTCAGGCTATGCTCAGTCGGTCCTCAGACATAACTGAAAACCTAAAGGTTGGAACATGGGACATGTACACTGCTCACAAACAATAGGGGATATTTTAAAATAATTATGAAATGATTAAAAAAAACATTTAATTGTATTTAAGTCAACAAGAAAATCAGAAAAGCAAATGAAAAGTCTAAGGAAGTTGTTTAATTACGCAAATGAGATGCAAACTATATGCAAACTAGATTATGGTGATTGAGTAACAAGTGATATATTCATGGGGGTGCACTTAACAGAAGCATGTTAAACTGGACGAGAGTGCCCCTAAATTGACTATTCTGTAGGGTTTATGGTCATACAAGACTGGCAAAACACACCGACAGTGATGGGGCATGAACAGGATCAGATTGTAAAGCAGTTCTTGTAGGATCATCTGCCACTCCAGGGCAACTTCCAGCTCAAAAAGTGTTGTGGGAGGCACTGGATGGTTTGTCATCTGTCTTTCCAGTACATCCCAAACATGTTCAATGGGATTCAGTAATAGAGAACATGAAGGACAGTCCATGTATATGATTCCTGCCTCCTGAAGCTTGTTGTTGACGTGTGCCCGGTGGGACCTTACATTATTGTCCATGAAAAGAAAGTTGTTTCTGCTCTAGCATAGGGTACCATAATATGGTTCCGGACCTTATCTTGGCATCTAACAGCAGTCAGCACTCATCATGGGTAAAATGACGATGATCAGCTTACCTTCTACAGGTTCTACGGTTCTTTATCAGATAACGAAATGCATAAAAAGTTTGGTAGCCAAAAAAGTTGTCTTTGCATCTCATTCGCATTACTGAAAACTTTCTTAGACTTATCATTTGTTTTTCTGATGTTGTTGTTTATAATAAAGATCAAATGCTTCTTTTTTGCATCAACATTGTTGTGGCAACTTAATAGGGGCCAAAAATGATATTTAATTAAAGGTGAACAAGTAACTTACTAATGATCCAGAGGTACTTTGTCTGAAGCAACTCGATTCAGGCCAGTCTGCAAAACAATGATCCATAGATGTCTCTAGATAATAGGTGGAAAATGACCGATGAAGTAATTAGGTTTCGATCCATGTTGAGATATAAGCCTGTCACATACATCTCTGTGGTATTAATAATTGCGATTGCTAACGATCATGGCATAGTTTTACAGTAAGAGCATCATATATCAATCTCACTGAAAGATAACCCAAATGCAGGTTCCTCCAGTTAGTTCTGATTACATGCTATCTCAGCACTGGTCGTCCTGAACAAAGAGAAAGCCTAATTGAATAACCCAACAAATTTCTGGTAATATTTTCCTGGCCCAAATCTAATCAACTGACTAATGTAGAGCTAATAAAGTCTCATCATGGCAAGCCAGGGTATAGGATCTCAGTTTAATGTAGTAAGTGCTCATGGAAATTGTCTTGAACTCGGATGAGAAATCTGACTCGGGTTAAGTGGCTGTTATGGATATTCAGGCTGGTGTGGGAAAAATCATTAGCAACAGCAGCACAGTTTATATTACTGCTTTAATTCATCAAGCTTATTTCAAATGGTGTGCTGTTGAATGGCTTTAATATTTGACAGAATAGTTGGTTTCACCTCCCAGAATTTTAGCTTGCATAGTCTTCCATTCATTAACATTTGATATTAATACTAAATATCATGTGTTTTAATGTTAATGTTTCATGGCAGAACAAATAATGGGTTTTCTTTCTGCTAAGCACGTTTTGGGCAGAGAAAGGGGTGTGCAGTGAAGGTGACACCTGTGTCTGGATGGTAGGCTAGAAAAACTGTGGGACCTGCTTGTGCTTGTTGGAGAATGAAACAATTCTCTCTACTGGTTGTCTGTCTGAGCTGTCCAGAGTCTCTTTGTCGTTTGTGCATGCCCTCATGGAACCCCTAGACCCAACGCCACACAGCTAGGTTAGAATGGCCTAGATGGTCGAAATGACCATACTGCTTCACTCAATGCAATGATGCACTCCCTCTTACTGTCTATCAACTTGGCAAAATGACTGTGTGTTGTTGAGGCATGTGTAATAGTCAACAATCTCTTACTTAGAGGTAAACTACCTAAAAGTACACACTGAGAGCCTTTTTGTAGGGCAGCATGTGAAGCATTTTATGGCCTCCTATGGCAAGCCACATTGTCTAATCAGACCACACCTGTAATTATTTACAGAATAATTATTTATATAACATATATTTATTTACATAACTGCATATATAATTTTTTCTTTATATTTTTATATACTTATTTATATGAGCATCATTAAGTCTTCTTCTTAGGTCCTCTGATAGCTCCTTTGTTTGTCTCATTATGCAAATCCAAAAAAATGTGTTGTGAAGATCAGACAGTATGATGATTAGATCAGATGATGGTATGCTAAATGAGCTCAGGAATTGAATTGATTGGGTTAATTTCTTCCAGGCTTACTGAGAATTTTTATATCTGACATTATTTTGAATGATATTATGTGCTGCAGCACTGACTGTACAACCTCTGGAAAAAATGATAGAATCACCACACTTAGAAAATGTTCCATCCAGCTGATTTACTTTGTAGAAAATATGCAAATCACAAATGACAACGAACAAATCTTTTATTAGCTTTTATTTTAATTATTGGTATTAAAATAATCGGTAATCATCAGATCAAGTGGAGGACAAAATCATCCGAAATCTAAGGAAAATCCCTTCCAGCTTTGAAACTAAAAACGCTTGATGAACATCTAAGTGTGGTGATTCCCTACTTTAAATCAGGGGTTGTATTAAGGGTCTGACTTCTTAAATAGTAGCTTTGATTTTTGAGAAGGAAAATGTGGAAATTCTATTCCATATAAAGAGAGATATATATAAACATAATGTTCTGATTTTCCCAAAGAACACTGTGACTGTGGGAGAATGATACAAGCAATATATGTCACCAGGTCATCCTATTTTCCCTTTAGAAATTCTACATTAGTCTTTGTAAAGGAGAAAAATTACACAATAATGTACGATGTTAAGGGTATAGGAGGTTGTCTTTGTGTTGGAGTGTTTTTCCTGCCTGCAAGTCCTTTTAAACTGAGAGTAAAAGTAAATGGATTTACACGTCTTCCTATTTTTAGAAAAAAATTATTCCCCAGCCAATTCATTGAGTGCTGACAAACATGCTCCCTAGATGGACACCAGTCGATCAGATTGCCCCATAACCAAACCATCCAATCTTCACGCTGCAAACCAGGCCTTTAGGTTTAGACCAAGGTTCTCAGGAATTGTTGTTCACAGCACATCATTTTTGAAGACATGTGCCTTGTTTTGCCTGCTTTTTGGTACTTCTTATATTCCTCCCCACAAAACAGAGCTAGACAAGATTGGTTTGTTCCTCAAAGTGCAAACTAAATTCATCTCAATGTCCGGATAAACGCATTAAACTGTTTACTCTCTGTTAATAACCCTGAAGAATTGAACTCCACATACAAAATCCTTATCCTAACCATCTCCTACTGTTCAGCTGCATAAGGACGGAGGAGGTGGGGTTTAATATGGTGTAGCACTGAGCGCTGATGGTAAACTATTGCTCAGCTCTGCAGAAAGTGGAGGTGCATTAGAGATCCTTTACCAGCAAGCCATCATCACAAAACCAGCAATAAGCCTGTGAGACATTCATTCAGAGTTTCTAGAGCAGTATGCAGACTTTAGGCTTGTGGACACTTGTCGGTGTGTGTGCGCATGCAGCTGTGACAGCCGGCTCAGGTAAGTCAATCCAGCACATCTTTCTCTAGGACTTTGTGACATTAGAATGTAGTGCCCATAAAGTATAGGGACATGTTGTTTATGTATGTGCTGTAAGAGACAATGCAGTGTAAAAGGACATTTGTGTGTCTGTGATGTACAAATGTACAGACGTGGTTAATTATATTTAAAGATATGTGCTATAGATCTACAAGATGCATACATAGGTACCCAAGTTTACCACTCTACAGTCTATAAAACCAGTTTAATACATATATAGTTTGCATTTAGACCATTGTTGTAGACCAATTGTTGCTTAGACATATGTTATATTGCAATTAGACTATATGGCATTACCAACTAATTGTTTTTTAAAACTATTCCTATTGTCCTAACTATGACTATTAAGTCATTCCTAAGGACCATATTGTGATACAATTTATGGTACCAAAATATGCAGCATTTGTGGAAATATACAGAAGTTTAATGATCCTTTTTATTGTGTTGCAAATTTCTTTATCTTATCTCAACATCAAACCTTTTCTAAATAGGTATGCTGTAAAGTGTTTTGAATATGGCTTTTAAATTAAATCTGTTAAATTAAACCTGTTATTTTTTGTTTATGTGGTGCATATTGTGCATGTATTGGTATATAACGAATTTGTTTAATTGTGATAAATAATTTTAATGTGCATATACGTTGATGTAATTAGTTATACGCTGGAGGTCAGCATTTGGAAGTAACACTGACTAAACATAGTGGAGAAAATAATTATTTGATCCATTGCTGATTTTTTTAATTTTGCCCACTGAGAAAGTAATTAACAGTCTAGAATTTTAATGGTAGTTTACTTTAACAGTCCGAGATTTAACATCACTGATCACAAAAATATTTAATTATGGGATATTTCATTGTAAAAGTATACCCCAATTTTGTGAGTAGTATATTTGATCCCTTAGCAGAAACAAGACTTGCTAGGACATTCCATGAACCTTAATGTGCTGCTTCTTGAGCCACTCCTTTGCTGCCTTGTCTATATATTTTGTTGTCATTGTCATGCTGGAAGACCCAATCCACGACCCATTTTCAGTGTCCTGGCAGAGGGAGTGAGGGTTACACTCAAGATTTTATGGTACATGGCCCCGCCCATCCTCCCATCGATGCAGTGAAGTTGTTCTGTGCCCCTCACCTAGCAGAGAAACACCCCCAAAGCATAAGAATGGTTTTGGTCTCATCTGATCACAGCACCTTCTCCCAAGAACTCTCTGAATCATTCAGGTGTTCATTGGCAAACTCCAGACTTGGCTGCACATGTACCTTTATTGAGCAGGGGGACCTTGCGGGTGCTGCAGGATTTTAATCCATTAGAGCGTAGTGTGTTAACAATGGTTTTATTAGTGATTGTGGTCCCAGCTGCCTTAAGATCATTAACAAGCTCCTCCCATGTAGTTATAGGCTAATCTTTCTCCTTTATCATGATCATTGTTACCCTACAAGGTGAGATCTTGCTTGGAGCCGTCTATGGTCATTTTGTGTTTTTTCCATTTCCCACAATTACACCAACAGGTGTCTCCTTATCACCCAGC
>JAUZSU010001911.1:0-11532 GCA_034780255.1 Parotocinclus maculicauda
ACTTGTTTATATATTAATGTAAAGCTGCTTTGTGACAATGTCTATTGTAAAAAGCGCTATACAAATAAAATTGAATTAAAATTAAATTGAATTACACTCAAGTTCAAGAAGAAGTGCTTCAAACTGCAAATTCATTCAATTTTAAAGGAAAGGTTATCAACTTTGTGCATGATTTTAAACAATAACAGTCTGTGCAATACTTTTTAAATATAGTCATGGATGAAACTTTCTATGTTTCCACAAGTTGTAAATCAGCTGAAACGAGAATTAATCAGCAACAATATTATCAAATGATTAATCACGTAAAAAAAAGAATGTTTTACATGAATAATCAAACTAGTCAGGGTTGTAAGAGCTGGTCTGTTTGGTTTAAACAGAAATTTTAATGAAACACTACATCTACTACAAAAAGAAAATTCCTGTATAAACCCTGCTGGATCTCTGTGTATACTATTTGATTTATAAGCAGTAGTGGTTTGCATGCATGTGTGTGTGTGTGTGTGTGTGTGTGTGTGTTGATACGGTATCTTACCGTGGTCTCATCTTCATGCAGCACCTGGTCATATCCACTCAAAGCCACACAGAAGATGATGGCAGTCACATCTTCAAAGCAGTGGATCCATTTCTTCCTTTCTGACCTTTGACCTCCCACATCAAACAGCCTGTGAAAACATGACCCAGCATGTTCCAAGGTGCTTCCAAAATGTACAGATTTCAAAAAACAGATTATTATACAGACAAGTGTCAGAAACTTGATGCCTTGATGAGAGCCTGGAGGCAACGTGTCACATTTCAACTTACACTACCTCATTTCCAGCCCCTCTAGATAGAGAGAAGTTCAAAACTCGAAAGGTGGAAGCCCCTTGGCTAGGCAGATCACAGATATATGGCACTTTTGTGCCAAATGAACTTGATAGTTCTTAGAATTGTACCCCGCTGTCATGTGTTCACACTGAACAAACTGGTAACATTTGTAGCCCTGTAGTTTTTTCTCTCTGTGCATAGAAACACTGAGTGATTTAAGTAGGGAGGTTTTCCTTTCCACTGTTGCCCTGGGCTTGATCAATCTGGAAAGTTGATTTGAGACAATGCTCCATTGTAAATGCACTACATGAATTAATGTGAATGGTTCAGGCAGTGACAAAAGTGGACAGTAATTAGTCCAGGTACAAGAGCCTGTTTTGATCTCAACCATGTTTAACTCCACTTGTCCAGTAGCTATAAGAATAGTAGATCTACTTTCTTAAAATGGAAAAAAATAAATCACAGACCAATAGACTGACTGTAAAGTTTAGGTTTTACTGATTCTATATGTGAATTTTGAGTTATCTAAGCGAAATTTGCATGGCTTACGTCACTTCAGCATCACACAACAATCCTACTGATGATGCGAATGTGAACCAAAAAAGATAAAACAACAGAATGAATTGTAGTTCTTGGGGAATGCTCCACGAGAAATAGTTCCTCCCAAATTAGTCCTTAGAAGGTTTGATGTAAAAGTGACTATATATGAATTGAAGGCACCCAAATTTAACGCTGACCAGGATGCCAGCCACATCTGGAGGACAACTGGAGGACTGCCAGTACTTCTGACACAGAGTTGAAAAAAAAAGAATTAAATCAGATTAAGAAAATACATGCACCAATAAATCTGATTACTGGAGTAAAATCCAGCTATCTGTGTTTGATTTCTTACGCTGCTTTCTTGATTGTGGTATGCTGTATACATGACCATCCCAATAAAATGCAGATAACTGCAGAGATCAGATTATGATTGGATTATTAATTACATGTAAACACACTCAATGTGTTCTTTAACATACAGATGGATCAGATCTTAAAAGGGTTTCATAGTTACTTGCATCAAAACAGTAGCTAAAATCACAAATAAATGTGACTGATTCTCTCTGGCAGCATCCTCTTGATTTATAATTTTAGTCACTGTATATTCAGAAATGTATTCTATATTAACAATAAGACACTGTCTGACAGCTCAATCTAAATGCATATATTTCAGAATCCATATTGATTTTGAACTTCAATTATTGGGTCAAAACAACATTTGGTTTCCAATAACAGTATTTCATAACAGTATTTCATTGTAATACTGCTTAACATGCACTAAAATCTACCTGGAGGCTACAAATGAGTACAGTAAGGCTAATTAGTTTTGCAGCATTGAGACAGCCTTTAAATAAATTAACAGAGATATTTAAGTGTCTTCCATTTTTAAATATGGATTAAGTGGGACAACACAGTGAGGGCTGAAGAGGGTATTAGCAAACAGTTAAAAACAGAATTATGGTGAGGGTTTTATCCCTCTCAAAGGTTATTGCAATTAAAGAAAAAATATATAATTCATAATGGATTCCTACACTTCTGGATCACAGAAGCATTAAGGCTGGGATTACAGTTACTGTTAAAAAGAAGACAACGAGCAACACCGCTACTGATGTACCAAATTTATAATCCCAGCCTGGAGTAAAAGGAGTTCAGTGCCAATTCTGCATACAGCAAGCATTTAGCAAAAAGGCCAAAATGGTAGTCTGGTAGTGCACTATAGTGCACGCTTATGTCAGTTTGGTGGAATGCTCATAATATAAAACAGAAAAGGTCACTGAATTATGTAATAATCCATCAGAAATACTCATCATTGTTAATGGGACAGGTTTCTGTAGCATAATCCTTAATCCTCAAACAAACACACAATACCATGAAAAACAGATCAAAGTTTCCAGGAACAAAACAAAATTGTGTTAAATGTGTGTACCAATGGTACAGAGATGCCTTCCATCATCAGAGAAGGAGAGAGAGTACCTGAAGTGCAGATTCTTGAAAGTGAAGTGGGTCTCTACTATCCCAGTGGTCTTCACTCTGGTTCTCAGAATGTCTTGCTCTGTGGGCTGATAGTCTGCAGCACCAATCCTATCTAAACTATCTAGATAACTGGAGACAGAAGAAAAAGACAAAAATAGAGAAAGTCTTAAATATTATAAAGACATTTAACATATAAGAAACATACAGAATGAAAAAAGATTGAAAATATGAATTCTTAAGCCACTAATTATTAGGGGTGTAACTATACATTCTCCTCAATCCATTATACATTAGATCGAAAACAAACCTTTTTTTTCTCAACTGCAAACAATGGAATCTTTTTATTCAATAAACAGTTGTTGTTGAACATCTTCAAGCTTTTTCCTACCCTCTTTGGCTAGGCTGAGACCCTGTTATCATGCTCGTTTTTTTTGCATCAGTTTTATCAGTCGGAAGTACATACAAACATATACAAACATCTCAAGTCTCTCCGGTTTCCATCCCCCAAGTTGATCATCTGACAAATTTTATTCTTTATTTTTAAACCAAAAATAGTTTGCACTATCATTCTCACTATTATAAAGGAAGAAGTATTTTTGAGTAGGGTAAACACTGTGACTAAGAAGGTCCTTGGTGCAATCCCAGGTGGAGCCCTGGGTCCTTTCTGTGTGGAGTTTGTATGCTCTCCCCATGTCTGTGTGGATTTACTCTGGTTTTGTCTCACATTCCAAAGACATACGTGTTAGGGTAATTGGTGTCTCTAAAGTGCCCCTGCTGTGTGGGCGTGTACCCTGTCTAGGCACCAGCTTTCCCAAAACCTTGAATAGAATTAAAATTTATATTAAGAAAATTAATGAATGAAATGAATGACTTGAAAGACGGCTACAAATCACTTCCTTTAATGCAGAGCCCCAGAACCACAAAGCCATCACTTGTGAATAAGGGGTGAACTGCTATATTTTCATTATTAAAACATTAATTTAAATAATGTTTAAGCCACATAATTTCTATTGTTTTAACAATTATTTTCATCTCAACAGAAAAAAACCCTGACTTTTCCCCCTTATTGTCATGGATGCCTGGAGACGCTTGACTTTTAGCCAGACAGAACACGACTGTAGAATGTGACAGTAGTTAAACATTCACAAAATAAGACAATTGTCAAAATGGTTGGTTCCTAAACGGCACGGTGGTGTAGTTTCTGAAACTGCTAGAAATTGAACAGAAAGTAAGGTAGAAAGGCACACATACTTTATGAAAAACAAACTACAGGTTAATTTCAACAACATTTCTTGAAGGAAATCCAGTACATGGGAACCATAGCTAAATGACAAAAGCAGTACAATCCTAAAGCCTGGTAATGGCAAAAACAGGGGGAAACAGTTTGAAAAGAGGGTTAGGACAAGCATTTTAATAGAAAAAAAAATCCAAAGTCTGTTAGGCCAAGGACCTGTCAAGCCTCATCCTTAACACACAAAGTTCCAGGACTGCGTCCTGGGGCTCCCTTTTCTACCTCAATACACACCAAACCGCACCAATCTACAACACGAACAGTGATTAAGTTTGCAGACGACACCACTGTGGTAGGACTGATACACAATGGCAATGAATCTAAGACTGAAAGCTGTCAGCATCAATATCTTGCTCTGCTTTACAAACATCGAGACAAAGTAGGGTGAGCACCACCCACCCACACAATAAAACTCCAAACAAAAACAAAACCATCTGGTGCCCTCCTCTTACTGTATGCAGCACACACAACAACACAGTGGCACCACGGTTAACACGACCACCTCACAGGTTCAGGGTCCATGACACGATAATGACCTCAGACTCTTCCTGTATGGAGCTTGCACATTCTCCCTGTGTCCATGTGAGTTTACTCTGGGTAATCTGGATTCCTCCCACATTCTAAAGACATGTTAGGTTAGGTGAGAGTGTGTATGAGCCCTACAATGTATTGGCACCTAATCTGGGTTGTTCCTGCCTACTGCTCTATGCTATCAGCTAGGTACCATACTAATAACTGTTTCTGTCTCAAGTTTAAGTTTCTTAAGAAGAAGAAATTTCCGTCTGCCGAAACCTGATCTGTGAATGTTATTTTTTAGTTCCTCATTCTGAGTAATCTCTGCAGACAGTTGTGCCTGCAAATCCCATGAGGTCAGCATATATAGAAATATTCTAATCAGCCCGCCTGGCACCAACAATCATGCCATGGTCAAAATCACTAAGATCAGATTTTCCCCATTTTGTTGTTTGATGTGAACTTTACCTGAAGCTGCTGAGCTGTATGTGCAGTATGGCCCGCTTATGCACTCTGATTATATCATTGTATTACTTAGTATATGTTTTTAATAAAGTGCTTGGTGAGTGTATATTTCTTTAAAATGGTAGTGTGTGTCTTTTTTGCATTATATGCACGTTTAGGATTTGAGTTATACTGTGGTGGCTTAGTGGTTAAGGTACTGGACTACTGTCCAGAAGGTTTAGGGTTCAAACCCCATTTCAGTTAAACTGGCACTGCTAGGTCAATGAACAAAGCTCTTAAACCACAACTGCTTGGTTAATTGCCTAAATAAAAGTCGCACTAGCTTGTGCTTAAATATAAATGTATATGTATTACCACCTCAAAGTATACAATAGAATGCAGAATGACATTAACATCCAGTAATGTCACTGTTCATTATGTGCAATAAGTGCAATATAATACAACATGTGCAATTAGACCATATAGATGTACACAAATAGAATAGGGAATTGGATTTGTTAGTTGGTCTGAAAGATGAGTGCTGAACAGTGTATTGTAAATGTGTGTGGCATTTATTTACATGTAAATATTTTCCTTATTTGTGGCAACACTAGGTACTGCACCTTAAATTTTACTGTACTGCTGCTCGATTGTAATAAAAGCATTTTACTATTCTACACATATCTAGCTGTACCATTTTCAGGTTCCAAATTCCAAAGAAGATAATTAAATTTACAGCAGATATATCAAAAACATTAGTAGTTATTAATAGTTGGCAAAAGAAGGGCAAACAAGTTATAGGGCAATATCTCTACCAAGCTTCTTTTATCTAAAAACTCTTCTAATGGAAGAATATGATATCCTGAAATCCTTAAACACTAAACAAATTTTTTATGTACATGAAGTTACTTTTCTTAATTTTATCAAAAAAGTATACAAACTTTTGCACGTAATGTTGCTACTGTGGCTTGCACAGCATGTTCGCTATAATATGTACCACAATTACACAACTAGCTTTTCAGAGTATGTACAGGACACTTTTGCTGTCAGTAAGCTTGTATCCCAATGGCATTGACTGAGTAAAGTCATGCAGCAATAGTTTGAGAAGTTTGTTATGCAAGTCAATTCAATTCAACTTGTTATGCAAGTCAATTATCTCAGAACTGGCTGGAAAATACAGTAATTCTTAGACATGCATCAATATTCATAACACACTAAATATAAATCCTTTATCCTGATCTGTCTAATTTCAGGTACTTTACTGTACAAAACTCTTAAGCCACCATTAGATTTGTTGTTTTAGTAATTGTATAATGATCATATATAACATATGGTCAACAACTGGACCCCAAAATGTTCAACTTGAATGTGTCACTTCATAATGTTCCTTTCCACTGATTTTGTGAGCTTTAGCATATCTTAGCTTTTCACCAAGTTTCCCTTTTGAAAAGTGGTTTATTGGTTGCTACCATCCTAAAAACAGACTATTATTGATCAAGTTTCTTCAGACTGTAGAAGAGTCAAATTGGTATCTTGATGGCGCTTTCAGATGCTACTATTGCCCAGCTGTAAGGGGAGCTCACAAATACTACCAGGTTTACTGTAGAACACAAGGTTATATTCTATTAAACAATCTGAGAACATGGTTTATCTAATCTAATGGTGGCCTAAGACTTTTGCACAGTACTGGGTGGTGTTCTCTGAAAAACGTAAGCTTTTGGGGCAGGTGCAGAATTTAGCAGCTATTTGTTAGAATTCCACCAGCACTCAAAATGCCTTCTTCTGCCTGCTTCCCAACCCATAATACACTAGATACATGTGAAGCAGAACAGCATAAGGCTTTCTGTTTGAATAGGTCTATCATTTATAAATGACTGATTAATGTTTAATAACAAAGTCACTGCTAATGTGGCATGGGGGCGCCCCAAAGCTCCCTTTGTTATGGTAGCAGAGTGTCAAAGTCCCAGTGCAGCTCATTAGCTGCCCCTGAAGAACTCAACTACAGAGCTACAGGTACCATTAATACAACAAATCAATACAAAACACAAAAAATAAATAGATAAATAAAATTAAGAGATACAGGAAGCAGCAGAAGCAGTGGTTGAGATGGCTGATTGAGCGTTTTGATGCTTAGGGCTTAAGCTTACATGGAAGCTTTTAGATGGAATCTCCCAAAGGAGGGACTGTGAGTGCGCTGAAAAAATTGGCCTGCAATACACAATGGAAACTCAAGAGGCCGACAAAGCCAATAATCTCTGTGTGATTGGTAATGTTTAATAGTCATGTAAGCTTTTGTCCAACTGACTGTTTAAGGGCCCATGATATTTCACTAAAATATAGACTTCGCTCCCATGACAAACACCAGACACAAATTGTGTTCTTCCTATATTAACTACATGAAACTATTTAGTCTGTTCATATTACCCTATGTATAAACCTCTCCCTATTGTTTCTAATTGCACCTCTCAAAATTAGACAATTCACCCTACCTAATTTATTACTCATCCACATATAAATTGTTTTCTATTAAAAAGATCAGATCAGAACTCAAAACCCACTGCAACTGACCACAAAGACAATACGCCCTCTGTTGTGACTACGGCTATTTTTGACTATCCCTGTGGTTTCAGCTTGTTCATATTACTCCATTTCAGCTCATACTGAAATATTTACATTTCCTTTCCCACAGCTATTTTTTGCACTGAGTTGCATGGAGAACAAATCCGGAAAGAAAATCATATTTGGACAGACTGTATACGTACCATATTCATTTTTCCTGTACTTTTTAGGCTTGGGGCCAAAATAAATCCCTATCCCACAGTCAGCCTATTTTTTGTCGTCTTTGAGATCTCAAAAAAGCATGTATGCACATGTGTGTATATCCTGGAGTAAACCCAAGCAGACACGATTAGGACATGCAGACTCCACACAGAAAGGACCCAGATCACTGAGGACTGAACCCAGGACCTTCTTGCTGTGAGGCGACAGTGCTGTCCACAGTGCCACCCCTATAATGCATGCAACTTCTAATAATTCTACTGCAAAAGTGATTTGTTATTTTTCTTTGTTCAAAAATAATTTGCAGTTTTTTAATGAGATACAAGATTTAAAATAAATTCCAGTAATAAAACTACTCTGAGTACAGGAGCACGTTTATTACTAACTGGTAATTGAGTGGCCATGACTAAGTCCTAACTTGTACCCAATTTAGATACATGAAACCTCTGTGACTGGACTGGAGAAATTCAGAGCTAAAATCCTCAAAAAACAAGGCTGCAACAATACACTCTGCTTGCAATTTTCTATTATTGCACTATTGATTTTTCATTCATTCTAGTGTAATTCTGTATTACATACATCAAAGTATTCTACTCTTGATATTACACTCTATAAAACATTCATTTTTATTATTGAAGTGTAAACAACACAAAACAAAGAACAGTCAGTCCTCTACATGTAAAATAAATGACCTGAAATCAAGACTAAAAAAACAAACAAACAAACAAAAAAAACCCACACCATTATAACGTCACCAGATCTTAAATGGTTCGTTTTTCATCTGTAAAGAATAAAATTTCTAAACAATGTGTACTTTTATTGTGCAATAATGTTAACAAAAATAATCTTTAGCCACAGCAATTAAAATAAATCGGGTCCTTTTGCTGCCATCTGGTGTTCAACAAATGCAATTGCATTAGAAGCACAATAAACAAGAAACCATATATCCAACTTTATTCCATTTTTGCAATGATGTGAATCATCAATTCACTTCACAATTATGTGAATGGTTTCCATTGATCAAAGGTGTTTGGTTCGCATTTGTTACTGCTAAAGATGGCAACCAGTTTGATCAGCACTGTCATGGCTTGTACAGGACTGATGCTGGTGATGCACAAGTTTTTTTTCTTTTAGTAAATTGAAAAATCTTTAAACATTTTTTTTCCTTTGTTTTGTGTTCTCACATTCCCCTTGTCTTATCTCACTTCTTGTATGAGTATATAAAGTGATTTGTTCTGAGTACGGAAAACAATGAGGGCACTGTATACCAAATGTACAAGTTTTTCATTTACATGTGTTTTAAGTGTTTTAAATGTAACTTTTTTTTATGTTTGTGCACTTTATTGCCACGTTAACTCCTCCATCCTTTTAATTTTACACTTGAGGTATAGTTGTGTCCTTGTAACAAGTGTTTTCAAAAGTGTCACTAACCTGTAAACCATTTAAAGCTGTCAGCTTTTAAAGATCTATTGCTGTCAAGCTGTTATTTAGAAAACTGCCAACTGAACCAAAAGTGTACCATTAAACAGCAGAAACACAAGGCAGTGTGAACAAAAATGTCTACAGTCAGTCATCCGTCCAGCATGGTGAAGAATCGCCGCAAGCTTGAGGGTGAATCATATCTGCATTGGGGATTTGTATTTGATTATGATGAATGACTATTATTCATAAGTACAAATTTTAATGCATCATGTACTAGACAAACACCTGAAACAAATGCCATTTTATCATCAGCAAGATAATGACCTTAAGCACACTGGTGTAAAGATCAAGAGGTGCTGATCAAATTAGGAAACTGCTAATCTTCTCAAAACAATGAACTGGCTACCCCAGGGCCAAACCACAACACCATTAAATGTGTTTGGGATTGCACAAAGCAGGAGATTTGACCAACTTCTAAGACATTGTAGAGGTTTCTGAGTTCTCCTTGGAAGGGAAGCTGTATGACACAGTGGACGCAGTTAAAGACTGACTAGACTAGAATTAGTTTTAAAAGATTATCTGTACTTCTATGCTAAACATTAATTATTTTTTTTTGTTGTTATAGCAATTTATTTTTCAGGTAATTTTGCTCACTTTCTCTATAATATTGTCTGTAAAAGATACAGAATGCTGTTCTGCAAAAAAACTGGAAAGGTAAGTACAGTTTAACAACCTCCGTTCAGCATCAGTTCACTTTAATAACTATTAATCTGTCTTAATAGATGCAACCAAAACAACTAGCCATATGGAAAAAAGGTTTTATTGTGCATTTTTCACTTGCATATACACACTGCTAACAAAAAAAATAAGTGATATTTCATCATTTTTGTGAGCAGGATATTACTTATGTCACACTAAGATTTTCTTACATTTATTTTCACGAATATTGATTTACTATGCATTAACTACATGCATAAGCAGGAACTACACTGCTCACAAAAATATGGGGCTATAATACTGGGGATATTTTATTTTGAAATATGTGGAAAATTTGATTGCTGTGAGAGCAATCTGGATTTCACTTGGTCGCAACACACTCAAATGAAAACAATTTTTTCAATTTGTCAAATTTACTTTGTTGTTACCGTTACCTCTGTAAAATGAAACACTGAAACAGGTTAAAAGCTCAGAAAAAAAAAAGAGCGTCTCATGCTTTTTCTGGAAAAATAGCTGAGGTTTTAGTGATGCAAATCTTGTTTATGACTTGTTCATTTCAGGTTTGACAGTATAAACTGTTAGGTAACAGCGCTCGCTTGAGGGACAGTCTATGTGGGTGGCGATACTTAGACCAATGTGAACCATTGCAACCAACCACACATTATTATGTTAACTCTAAACACCACTTTAGTACTGCACCTCTACAGCCTGAGTGCCCAATCAAAAGTCAGCACTAAGCAGAAAACCCAATCTGACTTCAAACCACCCTGGTTGAATCTGTACTCAAAAGAAAAAGCAATCAACTTGCCCAAAGACTTGACTGCGTTTCATGTCACGTCACTAAAAATGAATTTTTGCATGTACACGGTACTGGGTAGAGCAGAGATGCTGAGAACTGAGTGAAGAGTGGTTGGGTGGAGCGTTTGGTCTTTCCATTTTAATATGGGAAGCTTGTCAAGCTCTCCACTCAGGCCGCCTGGCAGCTTTACCCTTCCCCCTCAAACACACACACCCTACATCCTCTTCTCTCAGTATCTCTCTGTTCTCCCTCCTCCCTCCCTATATTGCCCCTTGAGTGCTCTGCCTGGCAACACCTCTCAGCAGCCAGCTTGTTGTCTGCGGTTTCCCATCAGCACAAAGAGAGAGGAGAGAGAGCCTAAGAACACTACACGATTGTGGAGTTCTTAGTATTGCAGAAATAAAAGATTGCCTATATAATGAAAAATACTCTAACACGAATTTCTGCCTGTGCTCAATAAAAGATAGTAGCTCCACATTCATGCCAGCTCAGAACACGCTGGTCTGATTACTACTAAAAAAGGCTACTGTACATAACCAGTTAAGCCAAATATAAAGAGGATGTAACAGTGGAACTATGCCATTATGTTGTTGTTTCCATAAATCAGTCTACTGCCATCATTAACAAAGATAAATATTAAATACAGTCAATTCCGGTTAATTGGACCACCGGTCAATGGGACCAGCCGCTTATTCGGACCAAATCCTAAAGTACCGAAACAAATCCTATTATATACGTGTAATGTTATTCG
>JAUZSU010001922.1:0-11531 GCA_034780255.1 Parotocinclus maculicauda
AAAATGACAAATCGACCCAAAAAACAACTGGCGCCATTTCCTCAGTCATCCTTTGATTTCCGTGAGTTTAGGCCCGAGCGGAGGCCGACCTGACTCAGTGTAACTTCCTTACTTCGATAAGTTCTTGTAAATTGATGTTCAAGATGCTCCTTTAAACAGGAAAAAAATCCCTCGCCGAGTTCCGATCTATTTGGAGTTTACCGGTCATTAGAAAGGCCATCGTTTCTCTGCTAACATGCTAACACAATTCCGTCCTTTGTCTGGTCGCCGCGTTCAGAGAACGCCAAAAAGACCCCGTTTCTTAGTGATTCGATGCACAAACGTAATCGTTTGTTTGATTTTTGCCCGAAGTCGTTGATCGGGTTTTGGGATGCTTTTGACGGTTTAAGGTGAGCAGCACATGCAGGAGCCGCATTGGCAGTGGCCCCACCCTAATTCTTAATGGTCGGGTGCGCTTTGCTTTTTATTTCCTTATTCAAGCGCTCGGATGTTAGATTTTAGAATCATCGCTCCTTAAAGGGGGTCTGACGTTTATCAACCTCTGATTAAAGGTGACCTACGGTTTGAATCGTACAGTACAGCCGCGTTTGAAGAGGAAATGGTGCGCTTGCAGCTCATCTAATCGAGCACGACGTAATTCTTACTGCTGCTAGGACGTTGATTCATGATGTTTGGACGACATTTTTAAACATGACCTGCGTTACTTTGATAGTTTGTCACGTGGTTGAAAACTGCGGTTCGGCCTGTTGGAGTTGCGTAAGGAGCCTCTCAAATCGAGTTCTAATCTGCTGCATTGGAAATGTGATGCATCTTTTCGTAAACGCGACTGAAACCAAATGTTTAAGGCCTATTCGTGAAGGAGCGAGTTAGCGAGGCTTCCTCTTTTCCGCCTGACTTGTCCTGCATAGGCGTGTGTTCTCGTGTGAAGGAAACGCCGGTTCCGGTTTAAAAACTGTTCTGCCCTTTCCACCCACACACTCGTCAGGCAGTACAGGTTCTTATCCAGGGTTTTGTATGTACGCTGGATCTTGGAGGGTTATTTTTTTGTAGTTAATTCTGGTTTGGTGTTGGTTACCTGTCAGGGTTAGAGCCATGTCTGCTGTACTTCAGAGGGGTGTGTTAGGGATGGGCACCTGAGGCCTGACCATTATTCAACTGTATTTGTGCACGCACACCAGACAAAGGTCATGTAGAGCAATAAACTTTTTTTTTTTGTTAGAATGAAATGGAAAAAAAAATGCTACACTGATTCTCAAACTATTGACATTCTTGTATCTTATTTTTTTTCAGCAGGCATGGAACAACTTAAATGGCAGTAATTCTAAATCCTATAGATTAATATAGATTGGTACGCATTTATTGGTGGTAAGCTCTGTCCCTGTTCTTTCAGATGTCATGCACCCATGTTTTCTTGTTGCTTAATGGCAAGTTCACCCCTATCCCCAAGCCTATGGTAGATTGTGGTTCCGGCGTCTTGACTTTAACAAATGAAAATGCTACCTAAAAGCTGAACCTTGAGTAACTGAAAACGCCAGCAAATGCTGTTTTGTTCATGGCTATGCTGCTCAAACGGCTTTACCAGTAAGCCTTGACCCTCTGGACATGGATGGGCAGGAGATGAACCTGTCTTGCAGTCATTTATTTTTGCATATACTATTCACAAATTGGGAAATACTTAAATTATATGCCCCATAATAAAATATTCCCTAATTTGTGAGGAGTCATAATCATATTAAACCTCATTCTGTAATGCGTCACTTATGTAACCAACAACCTGTGTTCACACCCTCAAGTTAATTCCAGACCTGCACTTGTTGATCTGTGGCAGCTAGGCACGGTCATTCTAAACTTATTGTTCCGATGTTAATCCTGCATCCATTGTGTACAATTTAAAATATGGGCTTCTGATAATTCAGCTGCCAACTGATGGCTGCGTTCAGAATTTACTTATGGTTTAAGTATGACTAGTATTTCCATGGCACATGGACTGGTTTGTTTTAGAATACCTGGCATAAAGTTCACAAGGCTGTGACTAACTTGACAGCAGCACCATTGTCTAGTGTGCATGAGAGGCTTACAGCTACTTTTTCACACCCCATATCTGGCTGTTATTTTGGCAAATTACCTCAGTTTAACCAGAGAAACTGTGCGTTTGTATTATAGCCATGAAAAAGACCAAATTGCGTGTGTGGGGCTATTCTGACTGTTCTCACATTGTGCTTACCAACCCACAAATGAAATCGTTGTCTAGTTCAGAAAACATGGACTTCAGTGAGCCTTTCAGATTTGGCTCTTTCATGTCACAAACTGGCCTTTTGTGATCTGTGTACCCCCACACATCACATTTTCATTGGCCCCCTGCCTTGGGACAAATGTGCCGAGTTGATACACTCCTCACAAGAATTTGTTGGCAGTAGTTTTGCAGTGTCAAAGCTACAGTAAGAAAAACCTGTAGGTGTGCTTCTCTGGTCTGAGCCAAGATTACTTGGTTCTTAAGTCAAATCTGTTAAGTGGTTTCGTGAACTTGTGGCGTTGTAATTTACCTTCGTGTTCTGTATTTACATAGCCCAGGAACAAGTCAACCTTAATGTACTGCTCACAAAATCCTTACTTTAATGAAATCTAGTTCTCGCATCAACTGAATTGTCACATTGGTTTTTAAATTGCCAGTTTAACGTGAAAGTTAAGTGTATCACTTAATATTAAGGAAACATGGCTTGTGGTTCTGAGAGTCTCTGGAGGTGTGAATTTTGTCATTTAAAGCAAAAGGTGCCCAAAACACACAGTTCTGTAAAGTTCAGACAGGGTGGTGGTGTGGTGCACATGTGGCTCACTAGTCAACCCTATTAACAAAGTCCATATTTAAGAGGTCGTGCCACAATATGGTTATTAAAGTATGCATTTATTGGGTCTCCTCCTGTTGCTCCTTGAACCTGCTGTCACCTGACTTGTCTAAATCATGGTCCTTGCACTGTATGTAAACACCTGTTGGCACCTTTGCTTCCTCTACACAACCAGAGTTGGTCTCATGGGTTTGGTTCTCTCTGCAGGCCTCCGGAGTCACAGTGGAAGAAAATGTTCTGACGGTCTTCAATGAGATGAAGGTGCGCAAAGCACTCGCCAATGAAGAGGAGAGGAGGCAGAGGAAGAAGGCAGTGCTGTTTTGCCTGAGCGACGACAACAAGAAAATCATCATGGAGACTGGCCGCGAGATTCTGCAGGGAGATGAGGGAGATCCCTACCAGAAGTTTGTCAAGATGTTGCCTGCCAATGACTGCCGCTACGCTTTGTATGACGCCTCGTATGAGACCAAAGAGACCAAGAAGGAAGACTTGGTTTTCATCTTCTGGTAAGAAATGCTCTAACATTTTGTGAAGGATATTGTTATAGGATTATAAATGGATGAGATTTGCGACTCAGCAGTTAAATTTTATTTTTAAGGGCTCCAGAGTGCGCACCACTTAAGAGCAAGATGATCTATGCCAGCTCCAAGGATGCCATCAAGAAGAAGTTCACAGGTAGGAAAGTCCGACATTCCTGCTTAAAGTGCAATTGCGTTATAGATTCATTTGGTGTACGCTTTTGATTTGACTAAAATTGAGTAAATTTCTTAGTTATAAGGTCCAGATATTGGTTTGCTTTCACTGAGAAGGGGTTATATTAGAAGTTTGACAGGGTTTTACTGCTCTGTATTGGCCAGAATGTGAGCACGAAGCTTAATTGTTTAAAAATACATAATTTGAGCTCTTATGCATAACCTTTTCTGCTTTTATTGCTCAGGTATCAAGCATGAGTGGCAAGTGAATGGCTTGGAGGACATTGAACGAAAGACCCTAGCTGAGAAGCTTGGGGGCTCATCAGTGGTCTCCCTTGAAGGGGTACCTTTTAATGAATGAGCCTGACACTGACGGTATAGAGCTGTACAGCTTTTCATTCCAACATGGGTGGGGCAGGGGCACAATAGCAATGATTGCTGGGCTGGAGGGTGGGAACTAGTGGGTGGGGAGAGATGGGTTAAAGTGACAGTAACAAGTTGGCTGTCATTTCAGTTCACACATACAAGAACAAAATTGTTCTTAAATCCAAGGATGATTATAAAATTATTATAACTGTACATGTGTGCGGATAAGTTTGTTCTTTTCTGGTTCCATTAGATTGTTGGAGAAACCGAGACAGCAACGGCAACATTACAATTCAGTTATTGAATCTGCAAATTACTGTTCAGAACTATACCACTTTTGCCAAACTTCTAGTTAACTTTTCTAAGTATGTCTGTTGAGACTAGATACCATGCAAAACAAGTTACTGGGTGACGGCACAAACACGACCAGCTTTGTGATGGAAAGTTTTCCTTTACATGAATAATTCCGGCTCAAACATTCCCAAGTCTAATTGAAACTTATGACACTGGTGTTAATTGATCACATTCCATATACATAAGATTCTGAATCTGGTCTCAGATGTCTGCTGATGAATTGGCTGGAAGGAGAGATTGACTGCAGTGTAGGTGGAAAGTGCTTCATTGGAACAGTCTGTGTACAGCGCTTTGGATGTCGAAAAGTGGATGTTTTGTATTGTCTCCTTCTCTCTAATAAAAAGAGGCACTAAACTAGTTGATGTGGACTTTATTTTGAGGTAGTGATCACTTTTCTCACAGGTCATTAGCCATGTTTTGTTTAGCAGAAAGTGTACATGCAAAATTTAAGTACATGAAATGTTACCCAACAGTTTTCAAAAGTTCTGTTACATTTACACCATGGAGCTCTTATGCAGAACATCTTGCGGATGTGCTTTAACTAGGCATTGCCTTGTGCAAGTATAAATGGCCACTCATTTAACAATACAAATAAAAAACACTGTTCTGGTTTGATGTTGGTAAAAGCTTAAATGAAGGGAGTTTTTTTATTTTTTTGTAAAGAATTAGCTCTTGAGCAATTAAAAGGGAAGTCTTTGGTTGCTGTTAAAGACAGCAAGCAACTCTGCCGTTGTGCTATTACACAAAAAATGATGCACAACTTAATCTGGGTTTTTTTTTTTTTTGAGGGGGGGGGGGGTGTTTCTACGAGCAGAGAATCTCAGCTGGGTGTCAGATTTTTCCATAGTTTCTTGCATTCTCAGAATGTGATGAAGGAACATGCCTGGGAGATGCTCTTGAAAGAGCCAAATCTCTGGGATTGTAAAGCAGTACAGACTTTAAGGTTTAAGCTTTAAATAATGAGCTGATATCCTTTATTAGCTGGCCTACTGACTTGCTGAGATGTGGGTGGAGATCTGAAGGTGGTAAGGAGAGAGTAAGTAGTCTCTTTAGCTTAGTTTGGAAAAGCCATTTGAGGTTGATTGAAATACTTTTATAATGGTTGCTGATTTTACAAGCAATGTAAATCTATCTGTGTAATTAGATTTGTGAAATGTGTTTTTGGGGCTTGCATATCAACTCACCACAACTTGGACTATAGTTTCTTGGCAGTATAATAGTGGATTAGGTATGCCCAACACTTAAATTTAACTTTAAAAGTTGGGATGGTATGGAAGTTGCAAAGTAAAAAAGTTTACATTTATTTAATTGAAGACAGTAGCAATTAAAAAAACTTTAATTTGTTAAAACATCAATTCCTTTCAGGCCTATAACACATTCCAAAAAAGTTGGGGTGGTAAACCATTTATCACTTTGTAATAACTTTTGTCAGTATCGCTCGCATACTTTAAAATATCTTTTGGCACAAAGGCTACCAGGCAATTTAGTCTTTCAGGTGTTTACCTTTGCCATGTGCCTCATACCATGACATTTGGGCTTGATGCGGATGGTCTTTTTCATCTTTGGTCTAGAGCACATTGTGCACTTTGTCAATTTTTGTCAACAAAAAAAAGCTCTGGAATATTAATACTGATCTGACCACAATTTATGTTCCCACTGTGATGGTCTATACTAGATTTCTCCGAGCCCAGACGCTGCTTCTGGATAACGTCTTATTTTTTGCACAGTAACGTTTTAAGTGGTGTTTTGTAAGTGTAACTCAGTATAGTATTGCAGTGCTTAATAAAAGTTTGGCAAAGTAATCCCCTGCTCATGCGCTTATGTTATAAATTGACGAATGACTGTTCTGGGTACAGTACCGTCTGAGGGATAATAGATCATGGGTGTTCAGCTTAGGCCTTATACCCTTGGCCCTTTCACACTAAAATGTTGCTTGATTCCTTGAATCATTTAAAGATATTATGCAGTGTAACGGGATAAATATGCAAATCCTTTGCCATATTTCTTTGAAGTACACGATTTGTAAACATTTCATTAACTATCTCATGCATTCGTTGACAACCTGGAGAACCTCTGGCCATCTTTGCCCATAAAAGACTCAGCCATTCCTGGATGCTGTTTTTGTATTAAATCATAATTACAATCACATGTTGACATCACGAACAACATTTATGAACATTTCCTCTATCAGAGCTTTTTTGGAATGTGTTGCAAGCCTGAAATGCAGAATTGGATGTTTGTTATCAAATTGAATGAAGCTGACCAAACAAAACATGAAATAGCTCTGGTTCCTACTGTCTGTAGTGAAATAAAAATCAAAGTGAATATCATGAACAGTTTGGTTTAGTTTTTTTTTTTTTTTTAGTTTGTTAGTGTGATTTTTATTTATTTATGTTATTTTTTTTTGTTGGTGCATTTTTATAAGTTGGTCTTGTATACAAAAGCAAAACTTTTCAACAGTGGAAAAGACACTGCGCCAGAAATGTTTACACATAGAGTTCCAGCTTGCAAATTACAGGGAACTTCCACTTGAGTGGGCACTGTATGCATGTTGCATCATGTCCAGTTGGATTTTTCTACAGGACCTTCGTCAGTCATTTATCTATGCTTGTGCTTTAAAAAGAAGCCATTGCACTTAACAAACAATTAAGATCTGTGCTTGTTAAACCTTTTCTTTCAAATGCTGTAGAGCAATGGTACACATATTCAATATATTATGTAATGAGATGATTAAGTCTGAAAATATATTTGGATTCACTTGTTTCACTGATTCACATAACTCACATGAAGCACTTTCCATGAGGATAGGAAATTCAATGACCATACATCTAGGTGTTTAAAGTGGTTCCCTACTCTGTTGACAAACAAAATGTCTTATAGTTAAGTTTGTTACAATTTATATTATGCTTGTTTAAAGAAGAGCATTGCATCTTAAAAGTATCTATATCCTGATAATGGTCTTCACCCCAATCACTGTGACATAGCCTTTTACAATTTGACTTAACTGAACCACAAAATTTAACAAGCACTGTAAAACTGCATGCATGTAGCAGATGTTCTGAAGCTGGTAGGTTAAGTTCGGGTTAAGTTTTGTTCAGCAAGGATGAAGTGGAGTTTTAAATCCAACAGTTTCATTACTTGCTTAAAGATGTTAAACGTTAAGATATTTTAGCCTAAAGGACCTCATCAGTGGAATTAGCATTTAAAAGTCATTTTGTGCTTTATGATGCTGCTAAGGAAAAAAATTGAGCTTGTTTGACTAAAGAGCATGGATGAATAAAATGGTAAACATTCAGGGTTTTGCTGGATGGCCATCATACTGGTCCAAAAGAGTTTCATTTCACCCCTTTACTCTGTTTACTCCACTGAATTGCTGTTGCATCCAGGATCAAATGTAAAACTCTTGTTCTAGGATTTAACGGGCAAAAAAGGTTCTGCTCCATATTATTTTTACTCTTTGGTGCAAAAATGTACCCATGCCAACTGTCACTGTTAGGGTGTCTGGTACATCCTTCTATGAGTTCAAACTGTGCAAAGCCAGATCTGTGTCTCCATGTCCTCACTGGTGGAATTAGATCTCCCCCCACCCCCAGTCACTCAAAATGACTTTGTGTCTTCTTTCCTCAGGAGTTTAAAGACTCTTCAAATAAAACCTATTATAACTTCTCTCCCAAAGTCTGCACTTTTATCACACCTGCTTTTTGTATATATTTTTGGCAATTTATCCTCATGCACATAGTATGTATTGTATTATATTTGACCTTAGCATCAAACTGAAAACATGCTTGCTCTGAGTAGCAGTAGTTCCTAGTCAAACAGTTAAGGAATACTTCCAAGTACTATTCTTGTGGCATCTTTACCAGTTTGCTTGTTTTGTAAGTCAACCTGGATAAGAACGTCTGCCAAATGACTCAATGTAAATGTAAATACAGGGTCACAAACATAGCAGAGAGTGGGCGTCTATTGATGCTTGTGAAAATGAGAGGGTTCCTGAAGAGGATTGTAGTTTTTCCGGTAGCAAACAAGGGGCAGTCTATTACTAGTCTCAGCATGCGGAAGCCAATGGCCCTGTCTGACGAGTGGGCAGCCTGATCGTTGTCTAAAAGCGGTTAACGTCTTACAGGTCACATATATATGAGTGGTGAGGTGACACCATTATAATTACATCAGAGGGTAGAGTAGCAAAAATTAGTACGTGAGCTAAAGTATATTTACATTAAAATATTTTTTATTAAAAAAGTAATTACTTGTCTAAGTGCTGGCTTAGTCATGCTTGGGCTTGTATAGTGAGGGTAGACGCTGGCAAACAAGCTACAATAGCTGCTCACATTTACACAAATTCTGTCTGGATACATGTTGATGCAAACATAAAAACACGTATTACTGTTTTTTGGATTACTTGCTTGCTTATTTTTACTCTGATGGACTATTCACAAGCTCTGAAGAGAACCCAACACAAAAATCATGGAAAAGCAGACAGTATGATATTATTCATAATATTTAACATTTTGTCTTTAACATTTTCCCAAAACAAGTCAGGCAATTTGTCAACATGTGCATGAGAAAAGTATTGAAATGTTTAAAAACAATAGAAGACTGGACGGAATTAGTAGATTTTTTCCTCAACAGAGCATAATATCACTGTAAATTCAACAAACGTAGAGCAATTTCAGTGCATGGACACAGGTGCAAATCAAAACTGAACTCCCATGATCTCAGATCCCTCAGACGGCACTGCATCAATAGCTGAGAAAATGTTCATTTAATTACTTTGGCAAACCTTTATCAAGCAATGTGGAGAAAAATTCACAAACGCCACTTAAAACTTTACTGTGAAAAAAAGAAGTCTTATGTTAACCTTGTCCAGAAGTGGTATTGACTTCTCTAGGCTCAGAGGCACCTGGGATGGACCATTACACGATGGACACATGTATCGTCATCATACAAATCAGAAATATACACAATGTGCTCTGGACCAAGAACCATCCAGACTAGTATCAGCAACAAGTCCAAAAGCCATGGTCCATCATGGGATGTGGTTGTGTCAGTTGCCTTGGCAAAGGTCATTTACTCTTCTGGGATTGCATTAATGCAGAAGAGTACATTGTGATTTTAGCGCAGTATATGTTGCTTTTAAAATGGCATCTTTTGCATGGACATTCCTTCCTTTTTAACAAGACAATGCAAAATCACGTTGAACACACAAATGCATGGCTGCACAAGAAGAGAGTATTAGTACCAATAGATAATGTATGGAGAATTTTTAAAAACCTGAAACGATTCATTGTTTGGTATTACAAAGTGGTAGATGCTTTACTGTCCCAGCCCTTTTTAATGTACATTGTTGCAGACCTGAAATTGATGCATAGTAATAAATGAAATCAAGTTCACCAGGCAAAACATAAAAAAATGTATCTTGGGTTGAAAAATGTCAATAAAATGTAAGAAACAATGTGAAAATTTACATAGGAAACATACTGTCTCAACTTTTTCTAATTTGAGGTTGTACAGCTGTGTGATCATTATATTTGTTATCTCAGCATATGGTTTTAGCAGCAGTGAACCTTCGGGGATGTTGATCATAGCAACTTGCATGACCACACACTATGCAAACTCTCTCCCTCTCTCACACATAAACTTGTTATTATAGGTGCTGCATAAACTGCACTGTGGAAGTGTAATCAGTAATCTTGTGGCTTACCTGGAATTAAAAACCTGTTATTAGAAGTGCCAAATAAATAAGCACTAATTGCACAGTGGCAGTGTAATCACTAATTCTATGACTTCCCTGAATTTACAGGGCACTGAAAGTTGATTTTGCATTTGTGTGTCACTAATAAGAGATGTTGCACTCTATGAGGTACGCAGACATAAGTTACAATTAGCAATCTCTGTAATTTCAGCCCCACTCACTGCTAATAGGTTAATAATGTTAGCCATGAAATCGCCAAAGAGAAGCAGTGGCAGTAGAATGGGTTGTATTGAGCACAACAGAAACTCTGAATATGACAGTGTCATAGGATTCTTAACACCAGTCAGAAAAATTCAAAATGGACACTCTCCTGTGCTGTAATGTTTGTGCTATATATAAACAGGGGTTGGACAATGAAACTGAAACACCTGGTTTTAGACCACAATAATTTATTAGTATGGTGTAGGGCCTCCTTTTGCGGCCAATACAGCACCAATTCGCCGTGATTTGGGCAGCCGTGGTTTTATGATTTTTGGATACAATCCGGGTTAGCACCCGAACATCCCTTTCAGACAGCTTCCTCTTGTGTCCACAGTTAACCCTGTTGGATGTGGTTGGTCGTTCTTGGTGGTATGCTGACATTACCCTGGATACCGTGGCTCTTGATACATCACAAACCTCCCACACTAAAATGACAGGTGTTTTAGTTTCATTGTCTAACCCCTGTTAGATATATATATATATATATATATATATATATATATACAGTACTGTGCAAAAATCTTAGGCCACCTTTAGATTTGTTTTGCCTTATCATAATATAGTGACCATTTATAACACATTTCTGAGGACTGGATCCAAAAATTTGAAACTTGGATTCGTCGCTCTACAATACTCTATTCTGAGAATACTCTTTCAAATGTTTGTGAACTTTTGCATATCTTGGGTTTTTTACCCTGTTCTACTCCTGAAAAATGGGTTTCTTGGCTGCTACACTTCCAAAAAGATCACCTGATCAAATTTCTACGGACTGTAGAAGGTTCAGTTTGGCATCCTGATACTGCCCCCAGAGCTCCCAGGTACTGCTATTACTCAAAGTTTAAAGAGAAAGTCACACTAAATACTTGTCACTACAAATTTTTTAATACTGCATATACATGTCATGTAATTTCTGGTTGTATTTGAACAAAGAGGTAGATAAATAATGATAAATGGTGACTATATAATTGTTTTAGCAATACCCTTTCTAATCTAACGGTGGCCTAAGACTTTTGCACAGTACTATATATATATATACATAAGATATAAAAACATCGGATCCATCCATTTTGCTGAAATCATTTTTTATCTCTGTAATCTGTTCATTGTGTGCTGCCCATACAAAATTATGTATACTTACATAGAAGCAGGGTTCAGCCTGCATCTCACATCTCTTACAAAAATTTATGAAATAGCCCCTAATTTTTGTGAGCAGTCTAATAATAATGTAATAATAATAATTATTATTATTCCGGTTAATGGGACCACATCGGGACGCGATCGTTTTGGTCCTAATAACCGGCTGGTCCGATTAAACGAACATGC
>JAUZSU010001933.1:0-11531 GCA_034780255.1 Parotocinclus maculicauda
ATTTGGAATAAGGCTGTAACGTAACAAAATGTGGAAAAAGTGAAGCGCTGTGAATACTTTCCGGATGCACTGTAGGTCAGTGGGCAGCCATTTTTTTATTTCTCCAAATATGTTCAATTGGGTTCAAGTCAGTAGCTTATCAGATGCAGCAATGTCACTGCTGGGCTAAAATTAGTCCACTAACCAAAAATATTCAGCCACCAGTGTCCTTTGAGCACTGATGATTAGATTAACAAACTAACAAACTGTGCAACAACAGACGGGTTGCTGCCTTTATATCTACAAGGTCGAGCAACATGGTAGATGTGTCTAAAAGAGTGCACAGTGAGTGAACACGGTGTTTAAAAACTTCAGCAGCACTGCTGTTTCTGATCCGCTGATATCATCGCCACACACACACACACACACACAAACACACGGACATCCCTCCACCGTATCAATGTCACTGCAGTGCTAAGAAAGATGCGCGACCCAAATCAGAAATTTTGTAATCTGTGAAAATGAGAACCTACAGTAACTTGTGAATATGGAATCTGACCAGCTCAAAAGTCATATTTGATCTATAATAGAAACTGCATGGCCTTGTCATCATGTTCACTTACTATTCCCGGTCAGATCTGAAGGGTGGTAGTTAAAAACTATAACTGTTTCCTTTAAATACATTTGAAGACAGAGAACAGACTCCTCTTGGATAAAAATGTTTATCTTTAGATGACAGAGAATATCATTCAGATCAACAGGTGATCATTGCACAATAAAAAGTTATAATACAGTGTAGAAATTGTATAGCCATTTAAATACCCACCCGTCCCCACAATAACATGTGAGCCATATCAAACAACTCAAAAACATAATTATTGCAAGCAATTTGCTGTCCAGGAAAGCTTGAATAGAATATTTTAAATAGGAATTTAAGGACATTAGGTTGCTTGTAGCAAAAGTTCAATTCTAACAACTAATTTCAATATTTCAGTATCACCAAAGTGATTCAAACAATATGAACATTTTCACGTCAAGTCCTTTCAATTACATATATCATTTGTTGAACAAGTCATTCAAAAAAAAATCTTAAAACTCTGCTGGCAACCAAAGACAAGACCAGCTTTAGAGTTATGTAAAAATATCCAAACATCAGTTGCTCAGCATAATTAAATATTAAATGACATTAAATCTACTAGCCAAGGTCTTGGCATATGCTATAGCTGAATGAGCTATGATCCTGCCAAAGAACAGACAAAATATTGCATTAGACAAATAAGTTCATTTACAAAGGGAAAAGTCCTAGACAGCTCATTGTAGAACATTGTGTATCCCACATATTAGAGCTGATACATAAAACACTCCTCAAAACATTCAGACATTTTTCTCCCAATAACATGCAATATTAAAATTATTTTAATTCATTCTGTATTCAAAACTCAAGAAAATTGATAAATGATCACTGGTCGAAAGCATCAGCTAGTTAAGTTGAAATGATACTGATACTGGATATGCAATGGCAGAAGCTAAATAACTGTCAGCTACATTCCCAAGAGTTTTCTAATACATACTGAATGGCTGATATTTAATTCATGATTCATAATTTCCAGTGTTCTAATCGAAAAAAAGTTCAGTCTTGGGTTTTAAATTGCAAAACAAAATCGAAACAGATTTTTCTAGTAAAAGATCAGTGTATAATTTTATTTGTTAAATAAATTACATTTTAGGCACAAGATTGCCAAGAAATTGGATTTTCATTCACTACTTCCTTCACCAAAGATGGCAAAATGGATCAGACAAAGAAAGCTAAAATACTCAATTGCACCAGAGTCTGCTTCTAAAAATAGTTACACACCAAATTCAAGTGTAATCTGACACGGTAAACTGACCCAGAGTTACTGCAGCCTTGTGGGCACAGTAAAAAAAAAAACATGTTTACAGCTGGCAAATACAAAGCAAAAGCTAAAATGGGCAAATGGGATCATTGTTTAAAATTTTTATTGTAAAGCCAGCATCGGATTTGCTGTAACATTTCATTAAGTATGGATCCTTGCTTTGGCTAAAAATTGGTCTTTAAAAGCGGTACTGCAATTAAATTAAACTTATTTTAAATATTTTGTATTTACTGTCACACTGGATCCATGGAAATTGGACAGTATATGGAACATTGGCTTTTACATCTGTATGAAAATACGCAATTAAATTGAGCTCAGATCCGCTTCGTTTTTACATAACCATGTCATTATATAATCAGTACATATACAAGAAAATACTGATGAAAATGAAACATTTCAGACATTTGTATGAATGTACTTAAAGGAAGACAGCTAATTATTGTAAACAAATGTCTTAATGTGCTATGGCTGGACTATACAGTATGCTTTGTCAGAGGTCCAGTTCAGGTAATAAGCACAAAGAAATCATAAAAAGTTTAATTTCTGGTTAATGGCTTCTGCCTAATTGTTAAGATTTTTTTGTTTTACAAAAATACTACTTTATATTCAATTTCATTTATAAATTACTGGGATATATGACCAAGTGGAATCATTATTTGTTATTTTTTTAAATATCTACAAATGATAGGTTAAATGAATTAGGCTGCAACTGCTTTTATTCAATTAAATTTTCTAACTTGACAAAAATGTTTTATATTTACTTTTGTAAAATATTAAAAAGTCATAAAATTCATGAATTTTCTTTTTTTTAACCAGTTTGTTAAGAGTTATTAAGTCTTATTACATCTTCATATTCTTTTAATTTGAATATCTGTGAATTTGTATTAATTACAATCACTGGTATGTGACATTCCCCAATATTATTAGTGAAACCACATATCTACATTACCATTATCACATGAATTTATCTATATTTTGGAAAACAAAATGTTACGCTAATAGTTAGTAATAGGACAATAACACTTGAGTGACTAAGATGTTTTTGGTAAAAATTATAGACATATCCCAAGATAATATGTAAGTTGTCATGGAAACAAGATACTGTCTCTTAACAAACCAGAAGGTAACCTCTGACGTCTGATATTGGATTAACTTTTTACATTTTGTCTAAACTCTAATGTTAAGAATTTGCGACAGTCAAAAGAGGTCAAATCACCCATATATAGCATTTCTTTGCCATGATGCCTGTTTCTTCCAAAAACATGTAAAAAGTGTTAAAGCTAAACCAGATTATGTTGGGCTGAAACTGACATCTCTTTAGAGAAACGAGCAGAAGACACAAAATGATAGGAAAAGAAAAAATAAAACAAAAAAGGGATGATGTTTAGCATCATATATCCCTAATGATCTCTCTTTCACTGCTTGTGCCACAAGTCAGGCTCACAAAATCTTATAATGCTATTAGCTAACAGCTGTCTAGGTGAATCTGTATTTTAGACAGTGAGATGAACATGAAGATGGTATAGGTATATGCACATTGGGTTTACTTTTTACATGTAAAAGCGAGCTACCTAACAAGGTAAACTTACATAAACATTTACAGTGTATTGCACTCAGGCTACAGATCATTTAATGTTTGGTTGTCGCTAGATCTACTTCAGTGTGTAGTTCCCCACATCCCAATAGAAAAATAAAAGTCATCTCAGTATCAGTAGGTCTAAATAGACTATAATTGATCCCACTTATATTTGATTTAAAAAATGTACATTCACAAGAGGACAACGAAAAAGACATTTTAACTTGGAGTTCAAATTGATATGTGCAAAAACATTATACATCTCTATAAAAATATGTGCATATGAATAGATCTATGTTCTTCACCAATACAATATGTTATCCATATTATTTTACAACATGTTATTTAATAAAGCACAGATCATGTACAGCTCTGGTACTTTTCGTCTGCTTTCACTTTTATTTATCTTGTGTATACTCTTTTACAGAAACAGAAATATTAATGACAGGATTGTATGGATAAAGGAATAAAAAAAACACTGCACATCCTGAACTCAAATCAATGTGATTGAGCACTGGGACTAAGATTAGAACCAGAGTTCCATATGGAAACCTGAAATTGCATATCCCATCTTGGTCTATCACACATATCAAAGTTGCCATTCCTGGCTGGCTTACATAATGTTACCTCAGAAAAACCTTTGGCTATTGAATTAAGTGATTGGTGCCCCAAAACAACTGTCAGGCTTTATGGCATGCACCATAAGGCTAATCTAAAACCATCCACATTTTGTGATCTCTGTCACTGAGCAGTCCTGTTGACTGTGCTGAAATCTGTAGATTCCTCCAGTGCATTGTCGAAGGGAGGGGGCCGTGTGGATGGGTCCTTTCCGTGCAGAGTGCCTGCCGGGCTTCCCAAGGAACTGCGGTCAGAATGCGGAAAGGGGTACAGGGGGAGAGAAAGATATTCGCCACAGTGTGAATGTTGACTCTCAACTTTGATGAAAGGCTGACTAGGGATCTGCTGTTCCAGGAGGTCTAGCGCATCACGTTGTAGCGCCAGTTCATAAGACGGCGTCCTCCTCCGTAGTAACATGCTTTCAGACAGCTTTTTCATAGACCCTAGAGAGGGCATGTGTTCTTTCTCCAGAGTGGGTTCAATGGAGATGCATGGAGGACTCATTTTCTTTTTTGAAGGGATGTGCAAAGACTGTCCACGTGTTGGCAGGTACCTCTTTTCACCGGCACCATGATCGAAAGTGTCATCATTCATGGAAGAGCAAATCTCAATAGAGTGACGCCGATGATCCTCAGACGGCTTATCCAGAAATCCCTTGGGGTCCACACTGAAGAAGTTATAGTCCTGGTCTTTGATGGTGTACATGGCCAAACTGGTGGCGCTACTGCAGTTCTTCACAGGCATCGGCCATGACGTGACATATGGTGAGAGTGATTGGCATCGCCCCTCTGTTGGGACTCCTGCCCACAGCCGGGCTGAGCTGGTGATATGGTGCACTTCCTCATCAGCAGGGTCAGCTGAATCCAGCATGGAGTCACTTAGACTGCTGCTGCTGCTGGACAGGCTGGGTGGTCGGGAACGTATGAATCTCTGGCAATGAGGATGTTGAAGGGTGCAGATTCTGGGGGAGTGGCCAAAATCTGGCCAGTGACTGCTGCATGCGGCAATATTAGTGCTAGCTTCGGTACTTCTTATCTGTTTTTTAAGGTTGTCTTTCAAATCATACATCTGCACATTAACTGAGTCATTCTTGAGTGCTTCCTGAAAAAAAAACATAAAAGCAATCAGCAAAATCATGAATTCTATGAAATATTTAGCATTTCAAAAACTATTCTTGAAAATAAAGTTATGTGGAACTGCTGTACCTGTCTATATGAAGACCTTCCTAAGGTACGCACTGGGGATGGCTTTGGAGGGGGAATACGGGGCATGTAACTGTTATCATGGGACTGGGGAGGAACACCAGGCACCTGGAGCAAGAAATGTCCCTCACATGGCTGGGAGTGGATCGAGGTCACTGAGCCTATATGGAAAGTCTGGGTTTTAGTAAGTGTTACATGTCTATTTAGGAATTCAGTAGGCAAAGGACACAAGTGTATGAACCCAGCATCTCAAGTGCATTACATACCTAATTCGAGGTAGCCTTGAGTTGGCTCCACCTCCTGAAGTGGGTATGGTGCACTGGCTGGCCGCACTGGGCGAAACATGTAGCTGTCATTAGGCAAAGAGTGCATCCTGGACACAGACATCTTACGTGGAGATAAAAAAAAATTCTGTGTTGCATTTATCCGCTCATCCTGTGTGAAAAAAACAGCTAATTTAACTACAGCCATTGCTAACAAGTGCATTTTGTTTACAAACTCGCAACTCTCATCCTTCTAAGGACACTTACAGTAATGAATGAGGTTTAATCATATAATTGCTATACCATGAATTGCTAACATTTATAAATACCAGACCTTTCAAAATTTGCCAAGAACCAGGTTAGTGTTGTTTATCTACATACAATGTGTTGTTCCTTTGAGTTCCTTTGAGCATGTGCATATTAGCCAATTTCTCTCAAGATCTGTTCATAAACAAGTATTCTTATTACAGTTACTGTTGTGACAGTGTACATAAGTCAAAGTTAAATTTATTTCTACAGCACTTTGTCCAATGGAGCATTGTCTCAAAGCTGCTTTAAATTTCTGTTATCTTCTATTATTTAAGCCCATGCCCAAACTGAGCAAGCCTAGGGTGAGAGTGGAAAGGACTATTTTAGAAAGCACAAATAAGAATATATACTATATATACAAGAAGAATATATACACTGCATGCCATACCAGCAAGTATGTTGTTCTCAAAGACACAGGATCAGTATATTCCCAAAACAGTAGACAACAGTTCCCAAAACAAGGCACAACTTGTGATCGGGTAAACATGTTGATTGTTATATTAGTACATGTACAGTAGTGTACAAAAGTCCTACTATTACATTTAAACAGATGGTATGGTGCAATGGTATAATGACTATTTATAACTATTTCTCAGCCTCTTTGTTATAATACAACCAAAATACAGGAAATGTGTATGAAAAATTAAATTAAATAAAAAATCAGCAAAAATCTAAATGAGAAAATCAGCTTTTATATGCTACACTGGCAATTATTTAGTGTGGCCTCCCTTTACACTTTAGTAATAGCCGTATCTGGCAGGATACTTTTATCAGGATGCTAAGTTGATCTTTGTGCTGTCTTTTTGGAAGGGTAACATCCAATAAACCACTTTTTCAGAAGCAAAGTGAAACAACAATACATACTAAACTCACAAAGATGAAGGAATGAATACCAGTGGAAAAGAGTACTATGTAGTGACAAATCCATAAGTTGGATCCAGTCATCAACAAATTGTTATATACAGTGCATTCAGGAGGTGTTCACACCTTTCCACTTTTTCACATATTTTTATGTTGTGTACTAAAATAAAACAAAATTCAAGTGGTCCCCCATCATTCTGCATTCAATACCATATAATGAAAAACTGAATTTTAGTGACCAGGCAGAAACCTCCCCACAGTAAAACACACAAAATCCTGTCTGGAAAAAGACCTAAAGGTCTCTCAGACTACAAAAACAAGATTCACTGGTCTGGTGAAAAAATTTAACACTCTGCCATAAAGCCCAGATTGGTGAAGTGCTGCAGTGATGGAAGACCTTCTGGAAGTTTATCCAGTCTGCACACATCATCTTTGAAGGTCAACAAGAGCAACCGTTGGGTTCTTGGTCACCTTCCTTATCTAAACCAGAAACCTGATTACTTAGTTTGGTGGGCGGCCAGACCTAGTAAGTGTCCTGATTGGTCCAAACGTCTTCAAGTTAAGAGTTATGGAGGCCACTGTGGGACATAGCTTTCTATAGATCTGTGCCTCCACACAGTCCTGTCTCTGAGCTCTACAGGCAGTTCTTTCCTCCTTATGGCTTGGTTTCAGTGGTAAAGCAACTGAATTTATCACAGGTATACTCTAATCAATAGCTAAAATCATGTCAAAGATGATCAAGGCCCCAGGGCTAAATTTCAACTGTCATAACAAAGGTTCTGAATACTTACGTTCATGGTAAATGGTTATTTTTTCATATATAGTAGGTGGCCATTATACCATTGCTACAACATCTAATAAACTTATGGTGGCCTAAAACTATTACACTGTACTGTTTGTATTAGTGACACAGTTGGAAATACAACTCAATCACTCTCAGCAAATTATTTTAGGTTGTTACAACCTTAGTTCTCACCGTAGCATTTCTTAAAACACAGTTAGTTTAGTGGGCTGCAACCCAATCCCATCAAGGGTAACAGATGTGGGTTATAATATACCTGCCCTGGTGAGTCAGGCCTTGACCCCACATAAGTGCCCCTGCTGTCCAGTCCACCAGTGTTCCTTGCTGATGCATTACTAAGGCGCCGTGCCATTTCCATTTCCAGCTCTATCTCTGCATCCATCTCAGCATCCTCCTTGGCTTCCTTGTTGCTCTCCTCCAGATGTTTCATCAACACAGCCACCACCACATTCACCAGCACAAACTGGGCCATCAGTACAAAGGTGACAAAGTAAATAGGGGAGACCACCGGTAGATAGCTAAGGCAGATCTGCTTATCTTCAGGTCTGCACTCCCTCAAAGTGTCCTGTATAAGACACATGCATGTTAATGACAGTATCTACTAATTAATATAACAGCAGATAAATGCCACCACAGTTTTTTACACAATGCAATGCTATATGTTTTACTTTCAATATGTATTTAGTACCTTCATTATACCGTTCCAATTATCACCAGTTGAAATTCTGAAGAGGGTAAGAAAGGCCATTCCAAAGTTATCAAACGTGGCGTGTCGACTAAGTCCTTCGCATGGGTTATTGTCACTGCATTCTACAATTTTTTGGATGGTAAAAGATACAGTACAAATCAGACTCACAAAAGACATTTACCAGCATTTTTTTCTGAACACCACAGATTATTGCTGAGATTAGCATGATGTGCAAGACAATAATTAAAGGGGAATTTTAAAAGGACAAATAAGCAGCTTTCTTCAGAAGTGCTCAGTAATTAGCATTGATTTGAAAAGTTCGAAGCAAATGAAAACAAATACTGTGTCCATTTTTACCAAACAGGGCTTAATGCTAGCCTCCTCTTGATAAGAGGACCTATACAAAGAGATATGAGAAGAAAAATCTAAACCTACTAATTCTATTTAGTGGAGTTAGCTATTTTAACCACAGTCATTGCTAACATGTATATAATCATCACCACTGTTGTAACACTCACTTCTGAGTTCCAAACTGCACCTATAAGCAACCTTAGCAGTTAAGTTCGCCAAAGCTTTATGGACTGAAATTTTATGGCGGCCACAAGCAATCCTAAGATCATCATGTGCAATGGTGTAGGAGGAACCAAAATGCAGCATTAAAGGCTGCATCATCCAACATCAGTGCCAGACATCATTAATATTCAAATGGCAAATTTTAGTAGTCATATTCAAACCTCTATGGGTGGATGCCTTTGAATTTGTAATGAAGCAATATGAAACATATTGATGTAATATTTGGGCTTCTACACCCTTTTGGCCATGTAAAGTATGTAATGGTCTTCCTTTGCCAAAATATGTCCTTGCATGTTGCAGTTCTCCACAGATTAACTGATTTAAATTGTGCTCCCCTCTGCTAACAGTATCCTACTATGATGTATGAAGAACTCTAGATTTAGCAAAACTGCCCTGAAGGATCAAATCTAAACATCTTTGACCTAAAACCAAAAATGGCAAGCAATGATGAGTATAGGCACTGGTGCTTGGATAGGGAGAGTAAACTGAGCCAAGTACAAAAATGCAGCACTGACCCAATTTCCCAAAGAGCTCTACGCCGAGTGCAGCATAAATAAAGAAGAGAAGCATAAACAGCAAGCCCAGATTTCCCACCTAAAGACAAAGAAGACAGTACATTATACACGATTCAGTCATTGAACAACTGCCCTTTATTGTCTCACCATCTATGTCTATTATAATACAACAATGATTATCTTTCTTTGTGAAATTACCTGGGGTAAAGCCTGCATCACAGTGTCTAACAATGCTCTCATGCCTGTAGCCAGCTTTAAAAGCTTTAGCACTGTGAAACAATTAAGACAAATATTAATGACATTCAACATTTTCTGTCCACATAAGATTTTTTTTAAGTCCTGTTAAACAATAACAGAAAACAGATAATCTTTGCTGAAATACCTCTGGCTATTCTCAAAACCCTCATGATACGGATGATGGTGGGGTTAATTGGAAGAGCAGCGCTCATCTTAATCTCTTCTAGTGTGATTCCCATGACCGAGAGGAGGACAATGGCCAGATCTAACTGGTTCCACCTGTCAAAAAGAGTAACGTACCTTCAGTAAATTACATGCTTTCTATACAGGCTTACACAGAACAAATATGGTAACTGGAGAATACTGGAGGGTAAATCATGACTCTCCATAATTTATGGTAAGTGGTATAATTGAAACAAACGATTCACGTAATGACTATTGCATTTCACAACCATAGGCATAAAAATCGTCAATCATTCATGCATCATGCACATGTAAATAATATACGATTTAATCACGCGATTATGTTTAATTCTGAGCAGACACTTGTTACACTGTGTAATCTTTTATCTGTTTGGCTAAACAGGTTGCCTTGTGCTTAATGTAAAAAAATCTACATTTTCCCCATCATTCTACACTTAATACCCAATAATGACAAAATGAAAACTATATGTTTGAAATTTGAGCAGTAAACAGTAACAGTAACAGTGAAGGTAAAATACTGCATTGACATAAGTATTCTGACACTTTAATCAGTACAGATCGAGCACTTTTGGCATCAATAAGAGCTTCCAGTCTTTTTGGTTGTGATACTACAATGTTTGTACACCTTAATTTATGGATTTTCTGCCATTCTTCTATAGCGCTGTCAGAGTGGATGGAGAGCATAATTATAGAGCCATTTTCAGGTTCCTCCAGAGATATTCAATTGGGTTCAAGTCAGGAATTTTGAGGACATTCTCTGAATTGTCCCTTAACCACACTTGTCTTAAATGTGTGCCTAGGGTCGTTGTCTTGTTGGAAGGTGAAACAAAGTCTGTGAGATCCCATTGTTCTCTGGATCAGGTTTTCATTAGGAATAACTGTGTACTTACCACAATTCTTCACTGAAGGGGTGGTATTGAACAGGTGATGATCAGTGCTTGGTTTCCTCCCGATTACACTTAGAATTGAGGCCAAAAAGAAAAAAAAAATCTTGCTTCTCACAGTATTGAGAGTCCTTTAAGTGCATTTTTGCAATTTGCAAACTTCCATCTTTCTTTTACAGAGGAGAGGCTTCTGTCTGACCACTCTGCCATAAAACCCAGATCGATGAAGTGCTACAGTTATGGTTGAACTTCTGGAAGTTTATTTCATCTGCACACAGGATCTTGGAGCCTTTTGTTTCCAACATCTTCCATTTCCTTCCTTCCTTTCCATCTCCCAAAAAGAGGGATGAGAACAACCCAAACAACATCGTCCCAAAGGACAGGATGACTTTAGATTCTATCTCTCACAGTTGAAGTATACTCTCCATTCTCTGTAGCTGTAAAACTTGTAAAATTAAATACTCATTTTCCCCACCGTATAGACAGGTGAGTGTCTTTCCAAATAATTTCCAATCAGCTGAATTTACCACATTCTGACTATAATCAAGGTTTAGAAACATTTCAAGATGATCAAGAGAAATGGGAGGCTCTTAAATTTCAAGTGTCATAGAAAAGGGTCTGAATATATTTGTACATACAAAATTCTTGTATTTCCTTTTTAATTAATTAGCACAAGAATCTAAACTTCTGTTTTCACTTTCTCATTATCGGGTTTTGAGTGTAGATTGATGGGGGAAAGCTGACCATTTTTATTTTAGCACAAGGCCTTAATATAAGAAAATGTGAAAAAGGTGAAAGGGTCTGAAGAATTTCTGAATACATTGTATGATAGTCAGTGCACACAGTTTTATTATACAAACCGGATTCCAAAAAAGTTGGGACACTAAACAAATTGTGAATAAAAACTGAATGCAATGATGTGGAG
>JAUZSU010001944.1:0-23156 GCA_034780255.1 Parotocinclus maculicauda
CCATAACTGCTATGTCCACCAGATCAAGTCCTGTTTAACCACCATGTATCACGCTTGTGTATGGAACGTGAAAGAGGCTCCTTCAAACCTATCCCTTATTTCACCTGATCCACTTTATTTTGCTCTGTACCTCTGAGGTGGAAATGAAAGGTGTGATGGGATCTGTTAGGTTGGTAGGACCCTGCGGATGAGAGAGAGAGAGAGAGAGAGAGAGAGAGAGAGAGGCACAGAGAGACAGAAAAAGGGAGTGAGAGAGAGAGAGAGAGAGAGAGAGAGAGAGAGAGAGAGAGAGAGAGAGAGAGAGAGAGAGAGAGAGGCACAGAGAGACAGAAAAAGGGAGCGAGAGAGACTCCTCCTCGTCTCCGGTGTCAAACTTGACATCAGCACTGGTTGTGAGAATGGTAAGTGAGCCGGGCAGAGGCGCGCTCACTGCTGTCGCTGGCATGCTTCATGGAGTTATGTACCTTGCCTTGTTCGCTCAACTGCAGTCATGGGTTGCAGACGCTTCCTAACGCTTCTTCTGCTTCTCCTCGCGCTTGTTTCCTGCACTGAGCTCGTCATCTATCCGTCCAACGAAGGTAAGCAGGAGCAGGCTGATTTGTGCGCGCTCACTTTCACCTCGTGTATCCACACTCACTGTTGTGGTTTAAGGTCGCGTAGGCTGAATGGATAACGTGTGACACCGTGCTCTGTTCCTTCCGTCTCTTTAGTATTTACTTCACTTTTTTTACTTGGTTTAGTTATAAGATGTATTTAGAACATGAACATGTTCTGTACACAAAATATCGTGTATCCTACTTAAATCTAGTACTAAAGTGCATATCATATAAGAAATCGATCCCAATGCTCTTCAAGCACCCCTTCTAAACTTTATGAACGTTAATTAATACATTCCCATGCACTGAATTAGGCTACAATAGGCTTACAGATGTTGTGTTTAGTATATTTCTTTGTACTTTACACAAAAGTTTAGTGGCCTGTTGTATATTACACATTACGTATGTGTCGTATGTATACTTTATATGTACTAGCTGTTCTTACAAATAATTGCATAAAGTCTAATTAGAAACAAACGCATTGCGTTTACAGGGCAACACCGAACTTGTCACCTCACTATGTTTTGGCTGAAATATTTTTCACTTTAAATAAAACAGGTAACACATTACGAAAAGTTGCCATTAAAAGAACATTTGTTATTGGACATCCAAAGTTTAGACGCATCTCATTGTTTATCAAAGGTGCAACAGATTTAACTTATTGAGTAATACAGTATACCGTAAAAGTAAACCCTGCATGACAATAATGACAGGAGTAAATTTAAACATGCAAAAGTTTAAAACAAATTCTTAATTTAAAAGCTAATTAAAATAAATTAACATCTGCACCAAGCTTTACTTTAGTAAAGGATTACTTTAGATTGTGTTTGGATTTAAATATTTTCTAGTAAGTCTAATGCGTCTAGTCAAAGACCAGAGACTTCTTATAGGGCTTCAACAACATATGGGAGCACAAATAAGGTTAAATAAGTAAGCATATAAGTTAAATCCATCAACTTAAATACATTTGAACTTTTATTAGTCAAGTGTCCAGTGAATGCGAAAGTTGTGGCCTTTCGTTATTGTTGATTATTTGAAAGGCCTCTTTTTCTTCAAATTTTAAATTGATGTTTAATGCAATAGTTGAATTACAACAAGATTAAATATTTAATCTCAAATGATATGTTGTGAATATTATGGAAACCTTTTTGTTAAAAAAAAAGAATATGAACAAGATTTGGAGTATGAAAATAATTCAATCCAGTATTAATTAACATTTAGTCAGAAATTGTATTTTAGAGGCCTTAGCTGACGTGTGGCAACTGCTTCACACTACTGTCTCGCTCAAACTTAAGATTTGTTATCCACCAAGCAATACCATAACATATTTAATATTTTTTTATACAAAAACAGCAACAGACATAAATTACGACCTATAAATTGCTTCTCACACCATAATATAGTGTTTACGATGTGTGTTGACATTTTAAACTTAAAAGTTGTTCTTTTAAAATCATCAAAAGCTGTGTAATACTTAACATTGCGGCTTTTGCAACTTGTCTAACTTTATACACAGTGGATAAGTAATCCGTCCAATAATGTTGCATAAAAAATCATCCTTACTTTCTGTAAGAAATACATGAATAAAAAAACAAACAAATAAATAAAGTCACTGGTTTAGTTTAAGGAGTTAAGGTGTGTTACTTGACATTTTACTCTCACGCTGTTGTTCTGTTCTTGCGTATTCTGCTTTTTTTTAGCCGAATATTTGTTACATGGCTTAGTAAAGAAGTGCAGGCTTTCTGGGATTTTCAGCTTTAGTTACTGAATGAGGTTTAGGATTGTTAACACATGGCATTACAGCACTCACAACTATTATCTAGCTGTATAAGCAATTTAAGATTAGATATCCAGCCAATAATGCAACAACATTCATAATCCTTTCTATCTAATTTACAAATACATTATTAATAAAAAATACTGTGGGTGTATAAGTTATGTATTGTCACAGCAAATAAGTCTGATGTTGCTTAATATTTTAGACCTATTTTAAAGGACTTAAAGTCGTTTTTGTTCTGTTTATTTGGTGCTTTGCTTAGTGAAGGCCTTCTGGAACAGGATGATTAAGACACACACACGACTAATATAAGTCACTTTACATTATTACTAGTAGTGCATTAGAGTATCACTTGTTGCTTTTACTAAAAAGAACAACTTTTGCGCTTAGCCACTGCCTGTCTCTCTTTTTTTAAGTGAACAAATAAACAACCTAGTGATTAAGGTGTGTGAATGAACGGTATATTGAAGGGGGTTCTGACCAGTGAGTGTCAGTATAGAGCCACGTGCGCTATACTCTGCTATTACATACGGTCATTTTCCCGTCTTTTAGTCACATACAACTTCTCTCATAATCAAACTTAATGTATATACTTACATATAATTAGTACAACCAGATCCGTGGTGCAGCCATATCCTGCGATCGTCCAATGCCCACAGAGGACCATTTTGGAGTTTGGATCTTGAATTTCTTATGATAGGCTGTTGTGTTTTTGTATTTACGTTTTTTTATATCATAAGAACTCACTTGTTTTTGTTTCTGTAATCATTGAGAGAAAATATACACAAAGTAAAGTGTTCTAAAAATTTTTAATTCTAACACTACTGCACAGTAGTAACTGCGACTGAAGCTTCCAGTGCCTAATTTGTGATTTATAAGGTGACAATTTGGAAAACGGGTCCGGCTATAAGGTGATGAAGTGTTTCTCAGCACGTTTGAGGTTACTTTATTTGTGTGAATGCTTGGCTTTATGCGTTTTAAATCGTGTTCTTGTTCTCTCTGAAAGTGGTTTGAGTCTCTAAACGATATAGTAAAGTTTCACAGTGCGGCCACTTGCAGCCTGGACCCAGGGCCTGATTAACAACTAAATCAATTAAGTGGATCTAATGTAGGCCCATCAAAAACTCTGTGCTCTTAATTATGATCGGTTTACTGATGGCATGACAAATGTATTTTTTCTAGCCTATCTGCATAAATAATTAAAGGTGTTCTACATGAATATGAAAACCATAACAGTTGACATGTACATTAATAAAAGATAGAGGAGTGAGATGCGAAGATCAGACTTTTAGGTCTGATTTTTTAACCACTCTATTGCTTTATGCTCTCGGTACTACTTTGTACGCTAATCTACTGGTCTGTACCACTGTGTACTTCTCTGTACCCTGTTAGACTCCCTTGTTGCCCTCTGTACTGATTAGCACTCGACTCCTTTGCTTTTAGCCCGCTGTACTTTCCAGGACCACAGTGTACTGTTTTATATCAGTATGCCCTGTAACTCTCCGCACTGTTGTGTATCCCAGATGTGCAAAACAAAAGTATTTAAAATAGTTACAAAGTAACTATTCCTACTATTATAATACAAGTAAAACTAAATATTGGAACTCATTACTGCATCTGTAGATCTTAAAAATGTGCTAACAATTAAAGTTAATCTGAAAATGCAGCGTTCTCTTTTCTTTTCTTGCAACATCATATTTTTATTTACACATTGTTGTCTGCATTTTCTCACCGTGACGCTGTGTACAACAAACAGTGATGTTGAGTTTAAACTGATTTTTAAAAAATACACTGGAGTCCTTATAACCTTTCTTTTGAAGCTTATTTTATAAATGCTAGAAATTTTTCATAATTACTTCCAGCACAATTGGTAGGTCTCATGCCAGATTTATATTTTCCTTGATAATAAACAACACATGAGAAAGAGGAAAAAAAAAATCTCTTTCATCCGGGCACACCGTCTAGCGATACTAACTGCCATTTAAAGAAGCAAGTACATTTTTCTGCCATTTAGCAGGGTCTAAATACGTGAAGTTCGGGCTATTTGAACAGACAAAATTGTTTTCTATTGCGTGTTTAAGGCTCAATAGTTTAGCGGGTAGCTTGTCTGAAGACGTAGATGGGCCTGAGTGTAAATGCAGCAGTGTGATGGTAAATATTGGCTGCCTTAAACAAATGATTTCACAAAATGTCTTACCCATACTAATTGTAGACGAAATCAACAAACAGATTTATTCCAGATTTTGTGTTTTCTGTCATGGAGTCGACTGTTAGCCCTGATATTGGCCTCTGTATTTTTAGAGTGAGCATTACCGTTGTGGTTGCAGTGGGTGGAGTGAGTTTCAGCTACCACTAAGTATTTTATGAGTCATTGTACCTTTCGAAGGTAGCGAAAATTTGCTTTCATGTATGTTTATGGTAAAAAATAGTACATTTGTCTTGACACTGGTACTGGTGTGTAAGAATAAGCTGCTGGGTGCTTATAGGAGACTGACTGAAAGAGAAGCTGTACAAAGGCTGGGAAAGACAACAGAAGTTTAGTTGTCCATAATTACCGGTAGGCAGTTTAGTTCTGTCGTACTTTGTGTAATGCATTTAATTTTTATTATACATGTGCATAATAATGCAACTTAGTTATATTTATAGCCAAATCAAGTATATTCTGTATATTCTTAGAATTGTGCTTGTAGGTTCAGTTGACTGTGTGATATTTTACTTGTACCATGAAAAGAAACTTATTTTACACATGTATATCCAAGCGCAGTCAGTCCGGTGTTAAAATTAATGAATTTGTTTGGTTTGGGTAGGTTATTGTATTTTAATGTTGGGAGTGCTTACCAGTGAGATTGTTAGATGTGGGCGGTGATCAGGCAAAAAGCTCCCATGCTGCATTACACTTTTCTCTGACATTCTTTGAAAACAACCCCCAACTCCACCATGTGACTCAGACACTCATAATCAGCTTTTAATAATGCCAGGCCTCAGCATGCCTCATCCCCTCGACTGCACTTCTAAGGTGTTAGACTATCTGAATTTACCAGTTTCACTCGTAATTCAGTAACGTATCAGCAACTGAATGTTAGCTGAAGGCTAAAAAGACTGTATTTTGTACTGTATGCTTCTCTCTTCAACCTCATTTTAATCACAAACACTTTTTTTCAGTGATTGCTAGTATACACTTGTACAGTTTTTCATACTGTAAATATTCGTCAGTGGATTTGCATGTAAGCATGTATTATCATGGGACAGCTAGAGAATAATACATACTCATTACCTTTATGGCACTGCCACTGAATGGTTCAATAAAGGTTCCATGTGCTGATGAAAATAAAACAATAGTTCCTGGTGCTAAGATGATTTATCAGGACAGTGGATGCCCATGGACAGCTTGAGGCTGTGATGCTATATTACTGTCTTCTCCCTGTATTGATCTGCCATTTTTACCTTGTGTTGCCTGTTCACATACACAAGCACTGTATACGCTATTAATAAGCTGGTATTGCATTATTGAACCAAGAACGGCTGCCTTGTGTACCCTATTTCTTGGTGGTAGGGTGGGTGCTGTCTTCGAAGTTGATTTCCTGCTCTTGCAGCTGAAGCATTAGCTTCACCAATATAGCCATCTAATTTTCTGTTCTCAAATTCCCCTGGTTGGCTCAATTTGAGATGTTGGCTCGGCTCATTGAGAAAGTTAAATTGGAACCAATGGAGCTGTATGTCAGCTGCCATTATCTGACACAAGCAGATATCTTCATTACAGTTAATAGGAAATTGTCTACTGTATGGGAACAGCCTGCTGTTTTGCTTGGTGTAGCCCCAATTGCAGAGTTGTGCTGTAATCTGATAATCCATGCCCTCCTGTTTTCACCTAATTCCACATACGTGCAGTATTCCAGGGCACTTTCTCTCCAAATTTATATGGACTCAACTAGAAGAATTTATTGAGCTGGAAAATGCTGTAACACACACATGAGATTTGTAGACAGAAAGCTTTGTTGAAGTTCCCATGCTGATATGTAGATTGTTTTGGTTGAACCTTTGCTAGACAGTGCATCAGTGAGGTGAGGAGCATTATAATTAATTCTGATGCTGGGCGCCATGCTGGATGGCCCAGGTGTCAGCTTTGATTATGCATTTATTTTACATCCTTTATAAATCCTTTGTTCTCTTTGAGCTTTGCTCAGTCAAACTAAGGGGATTGGAAGAAGCTTGTCAGTATAGGACAATGAGGTGTCTTTGTAGACACTCACTTTTTTACTTTTACAAAGCACCTCATAATGCATTATAATGATGTTTTACAAATTGTCAAGAACACGATTTTTATTCACATTTGAAGACAGGACATACCCTCCAAAATAGTTTGTCCCTTGCATTTTTTGTTTGTAAAAGTCTCAAATTAGACAGCAACTAAAAGGCAAAAATGTTAATATTTGTATTTGAATATTATGTGACCATCATGGTTTCTTGGTTAGTTTCTTCTAATTATTCAGATATTTACAGTTGATTCCAGTTAATCAGATTACATCGGGACACGATCGTTTTGGTCCTAATAACCGGCTGGTCCGATTAAATGAACATGCCGTATGTTACAAGCCGGAAAGTGCTATGTAACATATTAAATGTTTATTAAACCTTTATTGTGTGATTTACACGTATAGTGAACATACAAATAAGAACCACTGTTGCTTACAAACTTAGTTAATTGAAAAATAAATTTGCAAGCAAGTTTTTCGAAACGATCTACAACACAATGTATGTAACTTCAGTATGCGAAGCATAATACTGTAAAAAACAAGTTTTTACTAAATTCAAGTCAATGTTTAAATAACTTATTCAGTGTTATTTGACGCGCTTTTGCAGTGGCTAAATGGTGCCTTGTGGCTTTTTTTTGTAGTAAATGGAAAGAGACGAAGAGTTTCTTCACGGATATTACATACTGTACACGTTCTTTGGTCCGATTAAGCGGAATTTGGTCCAAATAAGCGAATAACAGTACAGTTATATAATAGGATTTGTTTCGGTACTTTAGAATTTGGTCCGAATGAACGGCTGGTCCCATTAACCGGTGGTCCAATTAACCAGAATCTACTGTATATAGAAAAAAAATATGTGGCAATTTTCCAGGAGAGTCACAGTATCAAATTCTGTTTGAATGATGTTGGTCATATAATGAAACCCATTTGTGGTTTATTAATCCAAATAAACTTTGTGGTAGATATGGACATATGCAACACTACCACTCACAGACACATTTTCCATCAGCAGGACAGGACTTGGGGTTTTAGGTATCCCCCGATGTACGTAACTTATACCCACTTGCTCCAAGATTACACCAGCGTTATCCATTTAGAAGATGAGACTGAATTCCTAAGAGGAGAAGTTTGCACTGTTTATTTAATTTGATTGTGCCATAAGAGTTGTGCAGCTGAGTAAATACACTGTTGGTCAGAATGTACATGCTTCATGGGGAACAGGATGGGAGGGTAATGGGGGCTAACAAGGGATAGACGATTATTTGTCTTATTTTCTCTTTCTTCCTCTTTTCCTGCAGTTAACCTGTTAAATTCCAAAGCAGGCCAAGGGGAGCTGGGATGGATATCATATCCGTCACATGGGGTATGTATGTTCATATTAACACTTTGTTGTTAGTGTCAGTGATCCGACGTACCACTAGAGAGTATCTTTTTATTGGTTAAAACCTAAACAAATATATTTAATTATATTATTTATATTTATATTACATTAATTATATTATTAATATTTATAAACTAATGCATTCTCATAGAGAAAAAGAAGGATTAAGCACAGTGTTTAAAGTGTTTAAAATGTATTTCTCTTCTTAAAGCTCAAGTTGCCCAGTAATGACCATGTTTATTTACATAGTCTATGAAGTGGCCTCATGGGCTTCTCTAACCAAACCATTAATACAGCTTTATTAAGTGTTAAAATTACTCCTTGGCAGTTGCCTAAGGTAATCCAGTCAAAGTCTCCATATAGCTGCCAAATCTGGTTTCCTCTTGCTCTTTTGTTGTTGGCACTATAAAATATGGAGCTCACAGTTAGTGCAAGAGGCTGGTTAAAGAAAAATATCTAAAGGAAAAGTATTACTTCTTCCTCATAGCCAACATTACCATCATTACATATGAATAGTAGTTCTTGACAAAACCATGATTAAGCATTGTTACAATCAGATTACGTTTTTGTGATTTTTCCGTGTCACAAAGCATATCAACGCAGTTATGAAAATATAAAAACAAAATTTAACAAATAATTTGTCTTTTTGTCTGTCTGCGTTTTCCAAAACTGATGGTGAAACTCTTTAGAGCAGAGTTTACTGAAGATTTTCCATAGCTTATTATGGCAAAAACATGCTGGGTGTATGGGTGGCGCAGTGGCTTAATACACTAGCCCACCTCAGCTGAGACATTGGTTTCAAGCTTTGAGATGCCTTCCAGCTGGATCAGGTGTCTCAAGCAAACAACCTGCATGCACGGCATGAGAGCCAAGTCAGGGAACAATCAATAGATTTTATAAATTTTATGTTTGACAGTGTGTTTTCCAGGACAGAATTTATTTAGAGTTAAAGCCTAGGCTTGAGGAGTAACAGTGGTTAATCACAATCATCTCAAATAATCACAATTATCGCAAATACCTGAAATGAAACCATTTGGTAATGAATGTGACAGGCATAAAAAAAGTGCCTTTTTAATTACTCATGGTATTACTTAGTTGTAAGTAACAACCACTTTACCCCAAGAGCCATACTTAAAAAAATTATAGCATATAATGTGTCACTGCACCGTGGACACCAATTGAGGGGTTGCTCGTCTTCTGCCGCTGTAAGCACAAATCAGTCCCACCAGACCTGTACCACGTGGCTGTCTGCTCCAATAAGGACAGTGAATATAAATTGGCTTGTCGTGGTTGACTTTTTAAACATGCAGCTCTGTTTATTATGGCTCCTCCAAATTGCATCAGGCTTCGGTCTGGGATTCATTACGTGTGGCAGGCGGATTACGCTGCATTTGCTCCATGATTACCCGACATACCTGCCTCTCAGCAAAGCTCCCCCATAGATTATTGCCAATGCGAAGACCATCTTTGTTGTGGAGGCAAGAGATGTAGGGCTTGATTAGGTGCTGTAGACTAGGGGTTGGATAATGCCCCAACACTTTAGGTGCATTAAGAATTCTGGATCTAAATCACATCTGGTAAAGTAAAATAGCCATTTGATGCTTTAGTGGGATAACTTTAGCTCTGCTTCTAAATTGATTTAAGTTTGTTGAATGACTGATGGAATTTTTTTACACAAAGTGGTAGTTGTTTTAAGTGTAGGTAAGAAATGTCCTAAAAGCTACGTGAATGGGAAAAGACTGTATTTTTAAATGCATAAAAAAAGCAGACGTTATGGTTGAAAAAGCAAAAGCTCCAATCTAATCTTTGTAAATTTGATGTTAGTTTGCTTAAAACCAAAAGGGATTGCTTCTTGGAAATTTGTACATATATAGTAAACATATTATGTAGTAAAAATAGTATGTTTATTTAAAAATGATATGAAATAACAGAGTAACAATGATACAATGGAAGACATTCAATTTACTAAATATCTATAATATTTATTATATATACTGTGTGTATATATATATATATATATTCATAATGTAATATACATATTATATATACGATAATAATATCAAGGCAAGCCTTTTGCTTTTTTTAATAGGTTCATTATTTTGGCGAACTAAAGCCAAAAGGTGCTCAGCTGTGTAAAGTGCTAAGAAAAGCTGTTGTATAAAATAGGATTAGCACATCATATGGATGTAATGTGGTAAATGGGCAGGGCACAATGTGTTATATTTCCAAAGTCATAAAAGAGTGATGAAAAGGCACTGACTGATAGAATACAGTTGTCACACTGGCCAAGTGTAGGAAGCCTGAGAAACATATGCAGGCATTTCTACCAGCTTTGTTTCCAGACTTGGGAATTGTTGTAGATTAATGTAGCATTATATAAAACCCAGAAGGGTACACACAGGCACAAATACTATGCAGACATATTTTAGTCTAATCGAAAGATGTAATTTATAGCATTCAGATAAATTACAAGAATGTTGGTTGAAAGTTATTGTAGATTTCTTGTTATCATAGGATTGTCATAGTAAATTCAACATTGCTGTCAGTGCCATACTGCATTTCCTAATATTTCTGTATTGTACCCAGATGTGTACATACATTTGTATATGCTCTTCATTGTACTGACATCTTAGCGGTCAGGCATGTAATTTAAGCAATATGTGTTCAAATGTTTTGTATCATATGCATTACAATGAAGAAAATAGGATTTGGTAGGCATAATTTGGTTCTGTTATGTGTGTACAACAAATGCACATGATAACAAATGAGAGCTGGTTTAAATTTCAGTCTTCTCTAACTAATGCAACTCTATTGTTATATGAATACAGATAAGATTATACTTTTATTACAAGTTTGGGATACTTGAGTTCACTTCCTCTTTGTTTGCTCTTGCAAAAAAAAAATCTGTTTTTACCAGTCGGCTTGTTCATAGTGAAATTTCATAGGGGGGTTAGGGTTGGCTACAGCTTCACCAAATGTACCATTTCCATGTTTCCTTGTTACTTTCCGAGCTAGAGGGGGGTTACTGTTGTAAAATGATATTTGGATAAAAAAGTACAATCAACATCAGTAGGCCTGTTGAATGCTGTGGTGAAAAGCAGAGGGAGGACAGTGATAACATATTTTATTTAAATAGCATGTTAATAAAAAGTAATATAATATATTAGTTTTTTAGTACTTTTTATGTGGTCATCGTTCCATTTAAAGGCACATATAAAATAAGCTGAGCATGTAAGGGAGAAAAGAACTTAAATAAAACAGCATGCATTTGTTTACAGGTGGGTTGAAAAAGCAAAAGAGAAAATACAACCTAAATGCCTTGTTTTTTATAAATGTTTTTTTTAAGTGGTAAGGACGGGTCGCAGATGTTAAGGGAGACTGCCAGAGATTAGGTCCATAATAAATAAAATTTGATCCCTCCATGTCCTCTCAGGATTTAAGGATGAGCTGTAGTATGCTGTTTGAAGACCTAAGTAATCTCGCAGGAAATGGCAATCCATTAATGCAATCACATTCACTGAGGAAGTAATTTAAAATATAACAAGCTTACATATCCATTCTAAAAAATACAAATACCTGTGAAAGATTTTAAGTTTAAAAGTAAGGTATACTATGCTGGGTCATGTCTGGATTGTAATGGCATCTGAACTTCCTGTAAGATACCAACCCAACTAGGCAGGACAAATGGAAGTTCTAGTAAACCAGTGTATGTGTAAATCTTTCTTGAGTTTTGAGAATGTCTTGCACCCCGCATGTTGTATTTACATATAGTAATATTAGAAAAAAAATCCTAGGTCCTATGCTTTCTGGGATTTTAAGCAGGGAGTCGAAAGATGTATTTTGTAGGTTAAAGAGAATTAAACAAGTTGTACCCAACATATTGTAAGTTTATCACTGCTGCCTAAAAATGTGTTTATTGTGGCTTACTGTTACTATGTGTAAAAAACTACTACAGTAGGGTGGCTTGTGCCATAATGATGTCATTCATGACAACAGACAGTTCCAGTAATAAGCTATTCTCAAGTGTGTGATCTACCCATCATATATGATATTTCGTTTGTTTTGGCAGCCATGGTCTAAGCAAAGCCATTCTCTGCAATATGATAATGTATTGCAGCCCAAGCACATGGATTTCATTTGGGCATCAAATATGCTGGTGAACGCAAGCAGGCAATTCAAAAACTACCTCATATACTGAAAGTATCTTTGACAAATCACCACTTGAACTTTCCATTTTTCTCTTTGCCGCACAGTTGTCTACTTGGAAAAACATATGCACATGACATCAAAGTTTTCATAATACCATTTTAGGATCTCCAGAGCAAAGGAGCTGTGCTTATACCAGGATTGCTGTTACTGCTGATTTAGATTAATGCTTTACGCTTAGTCCAAAATGGCCAATTAAATGAGGATAATTATTCCAGTTAAATAATGTAAAAATAATTCTTAATACAATAAATGCTAAAAGACTTACATAAGTCGGGGCAAGGTAACTACTCTTTAAATAAGTCTTTTCAGACTTTGAGGTTTAATAAAATGTAATGTTGACATTGATATTGAATATTGATATTAATATATATATTCATATATGAAATGATTTGTATGGAAGCAAATATTGTTCAATTATACAGGTAAGTTTATATCATTAATTTGATCTAAATTCATTTCATGAAACTTTTCCAAATCAACAGTAAATGTTTATGATGTTGACCTAGTTCTTTTTATTAACTAGATCATTTTATGTGTCCAATCAGTGGCTCCTACTGCACTTAATAAACCTTACTGTTCGTACCATAACGGTACCGTGCCAAAAAAAATTAGTAATGCTGTAAAAACTTTGTGATACTGCAAATATGAAAATAAAAGTGTTTTCACAAGATTTCTTGGGTGTTTCATTAACCACTGCCACAGATGTATCGCAAACAGGCAATTCTTCAGTCTGATGGCATTCTTGTTCTGCCTGCTAATGAACAGCTCAGAACCGCTAAAGACAACCCACATGACTCCACCAAAGGTCTTATAAGCTGCGGTTTAATGGAACTCAAAGCAGGGTTCTATTGTTGTAATACAAAACACAGCTTTTCAGTACATCATTTATTCCCTTCTGACAGTGTTAAACCTGGAGACCTCAGAGTTCTGGTTACAGTGTTGCTTTTGGTATTTCATATGATATAAGACTGAAGATGTAATGTGATTTCTGATCCTCTGGGAGATGGTGCAGCACTCACTATGTTACATTTTAATTGTAAGAAAATGATAAATGTCCATTTAAAGATGTTCACTCATACTGTATTTGAGAAGTTGATGTCACTGCCTTGTTTACATTTGTTTTAGTAGTGTGAAGCACTTGCATATTAAGTAAGTTTTATCAATGTGTCCCACACTTATAACCATCAGTTCTTTTTCTGCTTTCCCAGTGGGAGGAGATTAGTGGTGTGGATGAGCATTACACACCAATCCGGACCTTCCAGGTGTGCAATGTGATGGAGTACACCCAAAATAACTGGCTGAGGACCAACTGGATCCCCCGCAGTTCTGCACAGAAGATTTACGTGGAGCTCAAGTTTACCCTTAGAGACTGCAACAGTATCCCCATGGTGCTGGGAACCTGCAAAGAAACCTTCAACTTGCACTATCTGGAGACAGATGAAGACCAGGGCAGTATGTTCCGTGAGCACCAGTTTTCAAAAATAGACACCATTGCGGCAGATGAGAGTTTTACTCAGACGGACCTGGGTGATCGCATTCTTAAACTCAACACAGAAGTACGAGAAGTGGGTCCCATCACTAAAAAAGGTTTTTACTTAGCCTTCCAGGATGTGGGAGCCTGTGTGGCTCTGGTCTCAGTACGGGTATACTTTAAGAAATGCCCATTCACAGTCAGGAACCTGGCCGTGTTCCCTGACACAGTGCCCACGGACACGCAGTCATTAGTAGAAGTAAGGGGCTCCTGTGTCAACAACTCCAAGGAAGAGGAGCCACCCAAAATGTACTGTAGCACAGATGGAGAATGGCTGGTACCCATTGGGAAATGCCTGTGTAACATCGGTTATGAGGACCGAGGAGTTACCTGCCAAGGTATAGTTTCTTTCCTTCTTTCATTTCCTCTTGCAGTGCCTTTCATTTCACGGCCTATTTCCTCCCTTTCATCAGTATAATGTACTAGTATGAATACTGTGGACTAGTTCTCTAAATTGGAAGCAGAATCTACAGTTGGGTTTCCTTTTGAATTTTCTTCCAATTTATTAATTGTATGAAAGACAAAAATTTTTGTGAAGATAAAACTGCTAAAGATAAATGCTAGAGTAAAAAATTATAGATAGAGTGAGATTTTCATTTTGCTTTCTTTTGGAGAGCAACACTTTTTGTCTTGAAGATACACAGACACAACTTTTATCCATGGGTAATGGTGGGTGGGTGCTTGAGAGTGAGGAGCATGAGCACTCATTCCTGGGAGACAGGATAGGTCTGTGGTGTAGGCGTCGACAAAGAGCAGCTTGAAACTGTTAAGATTGTGAATTACTCCCCTGTATCACCTCATCAGGAGACAGAGTGGATGTGTGTTTGGCATCCAGGACGTTGTGGTTGAAGGTGTGTGTATGTGTCCAACATGTATGTATGTCTCCTTAGAAGTTCTAGATACTCGTTTTGTTTTCATTTTTTCGTTGATGTGAAGTTGAAGAAGGAAAATGAATTATGCACTTCCACTCCTAGTGGAGAGAGCTGTAAAACAAAGATGTATGGCCGGTGACCTCTATGTCATGTGAGATTCAGAATGTGAAATGAGTAAGAATGTTAATGTTAGGGTGGAAGTTCATTATAGGGAGAGCTGTCTCAGCATAAGCACACATAAGCCATGTATTTCGACTGCTGTGTATAATTGTGAGACAAGCCTTGGTTGAAGGACTGATAATAAATTGGCTGGCAGCTGGCTTGCAGTATGATTCAGTCCGGTCTGTGGTATTATTTGACTTAAGCTGTCTTGCAGCTCATAGTTTAATATGCCTTTATTCTCTTGTCAGAAGTATTGTATTTTATAATAGTATGTATCATATTAATGTATGTTTGTATGGATTTATATTTACATGATAATTTATTAGATGTCAGTCATTTTGAAGATGGGAAAAATAGGGTATTAATATTTCACATAGTTTATATCTAAGAGAGAAATACTTCTGCTATTTAAGTGGTATTATAAAACTGTTGGGAACTGTGGTTTTTCATTAATTACCACTACTCAACTTTTACTGTTATTGGCCATATGATGATTATAGGAAAACCAGAAAATAAAAACACCATGGACTGAGATATGGGACTTGGCAACTGTTTTTCTTTCTAGCGACTGAGTAATATATGGTTTACATCTTACTTTATATTTTACATTTAAACACGCAGATAAGCCTGTCATAAAATTCTAACATTTCTGCAGTACACCTTATGTGTGCAGAGCATGCACCTTCACAGCACAAGTACAAAAAAGTAGAGTGGTGCATTCAAATTATATTTCAGCAATTAGTTTTCTGTTTTTGATTAAACATTTTGAAGGAATTATTCTCTCAATTTATTATTCATCAAATGCAAATCATGTAAAATATATGTGTGTTTTCCCCTTTCTCAGTTAAGCCCATGAATGGAATGAGCTGCACAAGCAGCCAAAAGGATACTTTTAGAGAAACCAAATACAAATGCTGAAGTTTGAGGACTGACCGTACATTTTAAGCAGTTGTGCATGGTCATGCATTTTATTTTTGCTGGCCAGTTTTCTGACCTGTGGGTTGGCAACAGTTTGGTGGCGACACTTGTAAACAGTTTATCAATCCCAACACCAATTTTGTTGCATCGACCTATAGAAACAAATGTGTAATAAAAAGTATCTTATGTTGCTATGGCAAGTGATAATGCAGGGCTCTACAGGAAAGTATTGACCAAGGAGCACTGATGCTTCTTATTTGAAATTAATAGGACGACACAAAATCTATGAGCACAATTTATTAAGATTTTTGTTTCATTTCTATTGATACTTTATTCCTTTATGTTATACATCAGTGAAAATTGTGTTTAACAAAGCATGGGAGTAGAAAAATCTATTAGAATTTTTACCAGTTGATGAGAAAAGCATAATGAGAAAAGGATTCTACATTGCTTATTGGGCATGTGACAAGTGTCGTTCTTACTATTAAAAAAAGAAGTAAAATTATTTAAATACATATATATACATATATTATAAAAGCTCGTCAAATTTCTTTGTCTTATCACAGATCACAATTTGGGTGTTACGGTGTAAAAAACAAAAAATATAAATATTTTTATAAACATGGCAATACTGTAATCATTCTTGCAATATGAACGACTGAAATAGTTACTGTGTACAGATGGTGTGAACAACTGGTAACACAATAGGTAACTCAGTCGTGTCTCATTAACCTCTCTTAAAGTTCTATTGGCTATTAGTTCTTTATGTCGAGAACACCCTGTGTATGAAGTAGGCAGTAAGGGTACTCACTAGGTATTGAGACAGATCCAATAGTTACTCAGTATATTCTAAGGTCTACTCAACTTGAAATCTTGTTACGCACAAGTGCTCCTGAGTAAGTACTCCATTCACATTTCTTTGAAGCGAAGAAGCAAATGCAAGCACAGTAGAGCCCTGTATTGTGCTCTGTATTTCACTTTGATAAAATAGTAATTTATCAAACAATCAAAGACAAACCATACACTTGCCTTAATGTATATTTTATTAAATAAAGGAAACAAATTTGACCAATTAAGCTACTTTAAAGTGGCCTTAAAAATGATTATTATTAAGGAGAAGCAGTTTATATCTGCTGGTGTCACTGGTGTCACAACCAGATTATGTCAAGTTACCACATTTTGACAACAAAATGTGAATTAGTAAGAAAATGTATTAGTCAGTGCGTTAGTAAATTAAATTATAGCAATTAATTTAATTACGGCGGAGTTTAGCGTGACATTCTACAGAGAAACTGTTAATGTAACTTCACAGTGATTCCCTGAGGCCCTCACAATTGTTTCTGTGTGTGTGGAGTTTGTGTGAAAGTTTATATGTATTTGACAATCACTTATTAGTTTCAGGGCAGACTAATGGACACTAATAAGGGTTTGAATTACCGAAGTGTGACAGCTGCATCTCCATACTCATAGGCACATTTGCAAAGGGTGTAACTCAGAGCTCATGCTGCAGGCCTGCAGTGTTAATGGATTGATTACTAAACGGAGCCCAAGTGTCGCTCTGACAGATATTTTGAGGTGTACAGAGTCATAAGGATGAGCTTAACAAATCAACCTTTCTCAGATATTTATGTGTGCCTACTGGAAAAGAGTGTTGTGAGAGTTGCAGTATTGTTTAATTACTTGTTATGCATTAGAAAGCATATTTAACATATGTGTGATGGGAAAAGTGAAGTACTTTATACAAAATGTAGTTTTTGTCTACATATAGGCAGTCTTACTGTAGAATGATATTGGCTTTATCCCATTGTGAAGTAAAATCATTTGTAAATTTTCCTATAATGTGACATTCTTGCCAGAGCGCTGGAGCATACTAACCATGTGCCTGGGTGATGTGAATGTATGAGCTATTACCATAATGAAACAGGGTACATAAACTGTCTAAAATCTCTGTTAAGGTCTTTTAACAATAATTTGATCCTAAAACAGCAAATACAGCGACTATATGATCCGGATGTCTGTCTGCTCGCTGGGCTTCCCATGTTCACAGCTGCCACAGGGCTCCTTTGAGAGCCGCAATGGTTTACATTCCTTCTGGATTTACCAGGTTATACAATCCCCATGCTTGCTATCCCTGATTAGTTATCAGATCTTATTAATGCTGCCGAAGAAAATGCAATGGGTATTTTAACAAGCCCTAAAGCCTTGCTGGATGAAAGAGTCCAGGCCAGAGGGCATTGTTTAATGCAGACTGACCCTATCCTTACATTTCAACACTGGCAGTTCACATTTTAGGTCTGAGCCTTTTGTGCAGTCAATCGCACTAAGAAAACATTTTTGAATCGAAAAGATCAAAGTGTTGGCACATTCTGCAGAGCTTTACCACTCTTTAATAGAGGCTGAAAAAACAAATTAGCATTTTTGCGTTCTATCAGTGGATTAAATACACACAACACACCAGATTGTAATTTCTGAAGGGTCACATTTTTTTTAACTACACTGCTAACAAAAATGAGGGGATATTTCATTATGGAGATTTCATTTTGAAGTATCCCCTAATTTTAGTGAGCAGTATATGTTCTGTTTTAGGTTAAAATCAGACAGAATCTAGCATGCTGGAACCTGGACAATCTGAAAACGTTCTGTAAATAGGACTGGTCTGAAATTCTCTGCTATGCATTTTTCAACCTTCCAACTTAAAATGTTACAGGAGAACACTAAGTGCTGTTTTATTGCCAGGGGGAGTTGTACAAAAAAAATTATATGCAGGGTGCCAATAATTGTGCCACCTGTGGTTTAGCTCAACATAATTCTTTCTTGGTGAGGGATTTTTTTCTCAAACAATATTTACTTCAATTATAGGTTGGATTTTCACTTTTTCAGTGTGAGGTCCATTTACCAACAGATTAACTATTTTACTTATATTTACCAGGGTTGCAATAATCATGGAGTAGATTGTAATCATCTTATATTAAAGTCTGTACTTCATTTGAAAACACTGGTATATTTTTTTTCCAAATTATTCTAATTTTCAGGAGAAATATGAACTTATTGCTCACTAGTTTTAGGATCTATTTTATTTTAGACATATTTTATTTTTTTACACTTTAACACAGGTACAGTAGCAAAAGTAATAGTAGTGTACAATCAGGAAACCATTGCTGAATGTCATTGCTCAGCTCAAGAAAGGGCCAGGCTGTTTGCTGTTTCTACATCTAGATCCTTGCTTATGCTTCAAGAGAGGCTCTTTCATGGTGGCTGACATTTTTGGATAGGGGATGAAAGGCTAGTTTTGTGTGGCTAGGCGTCGGTCATGATCCACGTTTTCTGTCACTCTCCACTCTCCTTCTAAATGTATTCCTCTGCGTTATCCCCTCTCAGACAAACTTGTAGGGCTTATGTGCATTGTCAAGACATCGCATTATGTCATTCCAATGCTGTTGGTCCACATCATTGCTTTCAAACAAAGCTGTGGAATGGTCAAAGTGCTCCCATGTGGAATGAAAAACTTTTTTTGTATGGTTCTAGTGCTTTCATATTTCATTCACGTCTAGGACTTTTCTGTTGTCGTTTGCAAAAATTAAGAAGACCAAGTGAGACTTTTGACAGGATCTGTTTTTGCTCAGGCTTGAGAAAGACTTGAGAAACAAATAGTCAATTAGCCTATTAAGGAATCCCAGAATAGCTGGAGCTAGCCTTACTCGTGTGCTTGTGATTATATATTCACTGAGTGATTAGGCAGGAAGCTGTGTTTGAGTGTGCATTTGACAGGAATCTGTGAGAACACATGTTTAAATGTCAAACACTGGAGTTTTGTTTTGGCTTCAGTGACTTAATAAGGACGGGTCTGGTTTTTGTTCAGACTTTGTTAGTTGCTGTGACAATTAGTTGCACCCTCAGAGTTAATTATCTCAGGAAGTGACAGTTACGTCTTAGAAAATGTACAAACCCAAATCAGCAAAAGCTGGGACAGTGTGGAAAATACATTTACAAAGCACACATTGTTGCTTACGTTTACTTTGACAATTATTTCATTGCCGTGTTTAAACCTGGAATATTACCTGTTTTGTCTGGTAAACTTTTTATTATTTATTGTATATCTATTCTTGCACCATAGGCCTTTAAAAAGTCAGAATGAAGACTAGTCATAAATAATTTAAAAAAAACGAAAAAAATGACAGGGGATTGCAATCATGATTTGGTACAAAAGCAGCACCCAGGAAAGGCTGTCTTTGATGAGCAGAGGATATCCCGTTTGTCAACAAATGTGTGGGAAAAATATGGACAGTGTACCTCAAAGACAGATTGGAAGGGATTTGCGTGTTTTTCTTTCCTTTTAGTGTATAATATCATTAAACAATTCAGAAATTCAGGTGAAATATCAGCACGTAAAGTCAAGGATGAATGCTTAAGATGAATGCCAGTGATATTCGATCCATCATACAGCTCTGCATCAAGAACAACCATTCAACATTATAGGCAATGGATCTGGGCACCATTCAAACATCTGGCCAAATGGGCAAGGGATTGCTTTGGCAAACCTTCGATTAAGCAAGTTCTGATCGCAAATGGCGCTTAAAACTATACTATGCAAAAGGATTTCTAGTCATCTAAGTCCAAAACCCATAATCTGTCATGGTATGGGCTGTGTCACTGCCCTTGGAAAAGATCATTTACACTTCTGTGATGGCAGCATTAATGGTGAAAAGTATGTCGTAAAATACCTATTTTTTTCCAGAGACATTCATACATATTTTAACGAGACAATGCAAACCCACATACTACGCACATATCAAAGGCATGGCTGCGCAAGAAGAGGGTACAAGTACTGGTCTGGCCTGCTTGTAGTCCTGACTGCTTCCTAATAGAGAATGTATGGGGAATTTTGAAATTAAAATTGCAACGACTACCTCATTCTGTTAAGAATCTTATGATGTGTTTGCAGGAAGAATACGACAGAATGACAAAACTGTACCAAATATGTTTTAAGTGTGATAAACAAAAGAATGGCAAAATTACAAGATGGTAAATTGCTTACAGTCTCAACTTTTTTTAAATGTGTTGCATATCTAAAATTCAGTAATGGCTGTTTATTAACAAATGTAGTTGCCTAGACAAAACATAAAATGTCTCAGGTTCATACTGTCTGCAATGAAATTGATATCAAAGTACATGTAGGAAACATTGAGTGTTTTATATGCATTTTTCATACTGTCCCAACTTTTTCGTTTTTGGAGTTGAGTTCACATATTACACACAGCATGGGCATATGGCTACTATTGGTGTAAGTATGCATATAGTTTATAGTTTTCTGTCTGTGCAATGAAGGGTGACTGATTCCAAAGTTTGTTTGTATATGGACTTGGGATTCTAAGTCACGCCCTGGTTGTACACCATACAATCTGGGTAATCGCTGATTACTACCTTTTTAGCAAGTGGTTAAGCATAAGCATTTAGTTTCTGTATAATAAAAGTCATGTTTGGAAGTAATTGTGTACTCAGCTGCCACAGCTGTTCCCACGATTGAAGACACAGTTGACTGAGGTGTTAGATTTTATCTGTTTATTTTTGTCTGACTGTGACTACTGGAAACAATAGTATTTGTATTTATATATCCTGCAGAATATTTTAAGAGACTTCAAAGCAAATGCAAATATGACAAGAAATTATAGCGCATGATTACCCCAGTGTAAAATAAAGTCAGCATGTAGCATGCAGTGCTCCAGTTTAAAAATTTTAATAAATTTGTACCAAACTGTCTAGTTATGTATTTTTTTATTTGACTAAGTACAAAAAATGTCAGTAAATGTTAATGACAGCTATTTGTAAGTTTTACTGTGGAATGTTTAATTAGGTGACAGTTCAATGCATTATTACAGTAGCATTGTGAAGCGTCTTCTGTGCTGCATAGTATCATACTTCAGAGTTAGACAGTCTGTAGCTACTGCTTAGGCTGGTTTAATGTATCAAAACTGAACTACTCTGTACATGAAATGCTGGTTTTAGTGTTGGAGACCATTGAATTCTTGCAAAGAAACACCACAGCTGACATTTTTATGAAAATAAATGAATGCTATTGTTAATGTTAATGACTTAGTGTTATACAATACTTAAGTCATTTAAAAATATATCATATGTATGGTTTTTCATTGCAAGAGCTGTGCTGCTGTGTAATTACAGTGATGTATAGTTTACAGAATTGGGTAAAATGTGGCTTTCTTACGTAAGGAATACCACATGTTTACAATATGGATAAGATTAAAGGAAAGGTTTTAGTGTTAACTGTTTGAATAACTGTAATGCAGTTATTCATATGCCACTCATGAATTTACTCACACAGCTACATATTACAGCATTGCTCTAAAGTGTAAGGTTTCGCATGAAACACATGACATGTAAATACAACCCGAAAAGTAAGAGAGAACAGCAGGCTTGGATCAGGTTTGACTTTCTAAAGATGGATCTGATTTCTGTACAGACTTCATTAGTTGCTGTTACAATAAGTTCCATTGTCAAAATTAATAAAATGAATTATTCTTGGAAAAGAGAGTCATATCTTAGTTTGTTGGCTGTGTAATGAAGGACCGAAATGTTTGTATATGGGTTTTGGATTTGATGTCACGCCCTGGTTGTGCACCATACAATCTGGGTCATTGCTGATTACTACCTTTTTAGCAAGCAGTTAAGCATAAGCATTTAGTTTCTGTATAATTAAAGTCATGTTTGGAAATAATTGTGTACTCAACTGCCACAGCTGTTCCCACAATTGAACAAACAGTTGACAAAGGTGTTAGATTTTATCTGTTTAATTGTATTCTGACTGAGACCACTAGAAACAATGCCACTTAAAACTATTTGTTTAACAAAATCTTTTATGTTAACAGCAAGTAGTAGTACTGTAGTTCTGTACAGTGCAGTGTACAGTACAGTGATTTGAATAATGTTTGTTCAGAATTTAGTTCATGTGTGCAAAGAGCTTTAAACTTAACTCCCTGAGTGGGGTGAGTTGAAATTTAGCGTCTTTGCTTATGCTTATACCCTTTCGCTAACTAGCAAAAAAATGTCTCATCAAGGCTCTTAATAAAGTACAATTTTCTATATTAAAATATATATATTAATATTATATATACATTTAAAAAATATATATATGTATATATTTTCAAGTTTGCAGTGTTTGATAGTTAGTTAGTGACATAGTTAGATAGTTAGTGACAGGTACAAGCTAACAGATCCTGCTATCTTTATTTCCAAAATCCGAATTGGCTGGTCATATATTAATAAATGAACGCATCTTTAGTTATGTTTCTTTGGGTTTTTTTTATTTGAGTAAGTAACAACAATATCTGTAAATAGCAGCAGCTTACACGTTTTGCTATGGCATGTATAATTATGGGACATTTGAATGTAATACAGTCGATTCCGGTTAATTTGACCACCGGTTAATGGAACCAGCCGCTTAT
>JAUZSU010001945.1:0-11531 GCA_034780255.1 Parotocinclus maculicauda
TCTGTTATACAATGCTCTATTTCCGATTAAAGACATGGGAAATATTTTTTTAAATATCCGATTCATCGATTAATCGACCGATTCATCGATTATTAAAATAATCGTTAGTTGCAGCCCTACTTCAACAATTGGTGTCCTCAGTTGCCAACTGCTTATTGAGTATAAAAGGAAGGGTGATGCAACACAGTGGTAAACACGCCCATGTCCCACCTTTTTTTGCAGGCATCAAATTTATTGTGAATATCAATACCTTGTCTTTGTAGTGTATTAAATTAAATATGAGTTGAAAAGGATTTGCAATCATCGTAAGGTCCCAACTTCATTGGAATTGGGGTTGTATTTGATTACGTTAAATAACCATAAGTATATGTGGTCTCTCAGTGCACACTATGTAAATTTAGTGATAAACTAGTCCGGTGCACTGGGGTTCAGATGCAGATACCATTTGCAGTCAACCCTTAGGCAAAGACTAGCTAGTAACCATTCCACAGCAGCACTGTCAAATTAAAACCTATTTGCATTATGTAGTTAGTTTAACAACAGGTAACTGCCAAACATATTCACAAACATTTTGTATTTACATTTACTTATTATTTTTAGAACAAATTAATAAAATTATCAAATTAGTCATACACAAATAGCAATAAACCATAAAGGTAAAACCACAGATGGGTAAAGTGAATAACACAGAGTGTGAAAACATTCTGCTGGGAAACATTGATCCTGCCAATCCACCATGCAAGTACACTATTTAATGGCAACAGTGTCATCCAATGGCAGTGACTTTCAGCAGAAAACTGCGTCGTGCCACACTGTTAAATTTGTTCAAGACTAGTTTGAGCCACATAGCAAGGTGTTGACTTGGCCTCCTTATTCACCAAATTTAAATAATTTTGAGCATCTATGGGATGTTCTAGACTAACAAATCCAAACCATAGAGACCCCACCATCCAACTTACAGGACGTATGGGACCTGTTGCCAGGGTCTTGGTGCCAGTTACCACAGGACACCTTCAGAGGTCTTATGACATCTATGATTCAATGAGTCACAGTTTCCCGTTTCTTTACTGCTACCCTTTCAAAATGTACACTATAGAACTGTCCACACGTTCTCAGATGTTGCTGATCAGCCATTTCTTTGCACATATGGGCAATAATGATAAAGTGGTTTGCAGAGCTCCTACAGAAGGCGCAGAGGGACTGGAGAAGGTACAAAGAACAGGTGTTATGACCCACTTTAGGGGAAACGCTGTGTATGTAATGTTTTTACTATAATGGGAATTAAAATCAGGCAGAACAGCTCATCCTGCTGGTAAGCAGAGTACAAGTGATTATAGCACAAGCAACACGCTGAAAATAAAAACATGGCTATTGCAGAAAATATCTGGCGGAATATAGCAGAAAGGTTGGGAAATGATGTTGAGAACCTCACAGTGACTGTATAGAATCATTTTTTTAATCTAAATGTTGTAAATTTGTTCCTGCCCACAAAAAAGCAAACCACAGCTTCATGTACTAATCTTCGCTTTCGTCTTTGTTTTTGGAGTTGACGATGTGAAAAAGACAGCTAAATCTCTGTAACACATTAAAAGACGAAAAATTAAAAACAGCAAGAACAGGCGGTTGGAGTGTTTAGACCAAAAAAAATAAAAATAAAAATAAAAACTACTTCTGGTTACTGTCACTTTCAGAGGTCTAATGACGTCCATGACTCAAGCAATCAGAGAGAGGACCTACACAATAGTTGGTTTAACCTAACAGTTGATCAGAGTGTACTACAGACATAACTGAAAAGGAGACACAACATTGTATTAAAGATGTTAAAAAAAGTTATATTCTTACAAGCACAATAAGTTTGGTCCTCTCACAAATCCCAGGCAAGTAGGGAAAAGGTGGCACTTCCTGTCCTCTCAGGCAGCTGCTGAGCCAGCCAAACATGCAGGGCACCTCACCATTCAGGTACACGGGCCAGCTCATCAACTCCAGCTGAGCTTTAGAGACACACCCAGAATTGTTGCTCAAACAAAGAAATCATAAACAAAAAAGACCTATCCAGTCCAAAACACACTTCAGTTGACAGATTAGATAATTTGTTAACCGAACAGGAGTGCCTTCGCCTGCTAATGAGGGGACCCCAAGGTATCGATTGGTCACTTACCCTGATCGATCATGCAGGCTTCTGTGAAGCTGTTGATAAATGTAGGGTAATCACGCCAGTAGAGATCAATGTATTCCCCTAGCTGTAGGTCTCTGATGAGATGGGAGGATAAGGATTTAACATATTAGTATCAGAAATAATTTGAACAGACTGTCATTATGGTAAGATGGTCACTAGATACTAAACATTATAATCAGAAATAATTTCTGCACCAATGACAACTTCTGCAGTATGCGCTAGTTTAACCTTAGTTCTTTTATGTAGAGGTCATGCGGTAAAATAAACAAATAAGAGCAACTTCTTGTCACCCAAAATGCTTGTTAGTTATCAAAGAAACAGTAGTAACCAAGCAAGCAAACATAGACCAAGAGATTTCACCGAATGGGCGGCATTTGTTAGTTGTAACTCAAATACTAAACCTCGTAGTTTACCTCCGTAGTCATATTTAAAATATTATCAAATATACAAAAAAGATGAAATAACCTAATTTGGTCTTCCCATGATCTTCACAAGATCCAGATGATAGAACAAATGACTTGTGGTATGTTCCCTAATTTCCTAAAGTGAGTATTTGATAAGTTTACCAAGACTGGTTGAAAAGCAGAAGACATGACTAAAATGTGTATTTGTAAGTAGAATTGTGTGGTGATTTATTTTATATTTGAAGCCTGATGATATCTGATGGATTTCTAAATCTTTATATTTCATAGTTCTAGGTAGTTTTTTGGAATGTTTGAATTGCATATCTTATACTGCCTCACTGTGCAATTGGATTGACTGATTGATTGAGATGGTTTGGACAAATGGATGGATTGGTTTGGGATGGCTGGATAGAAGAATTAATAGATAAGCTTGAGTTGGATTGGACCCGCATGGATGGGTGGGATTTGGGTACATGGATGAGACTGGATTGGATGAATGGGGACGGACAGAGTACTTTGCAGCAGCAGCAATGAAAATAAATGACAAAATTCACATACTTGAGGGTAGATAAAAACACAAATGGAAAACAAAAATATACAAAATACACAGAAGTCTATTTAAAGTCTACTGCTAAAATAAAAAGGAAATTAAAAATTTACAATTTTTCACAGATTATGCAGGTGTACTTATCAACACTGTCCGATTAAAAAGTTACCATTTCCATTACAGCAAAAGATAATACAGACCGGATACATTTCCAGGACCTATAGTTGGATTTGGGTGGCACAGTGGTTAAGGTATTTTGCTATGGGTACAAAAGGTCCAAATTTCCACTTGTCAAGCTGCCACTGGACCCTTCAGCAAAGTTCTTAATACACGCTTGTTAGGACTGCATGAGCTGTAAGACGCTCTGATTAAAAGTGTCTGCTAAGTGAAAAATAAAGGTAAGTCGCTGATGTTACTGGAGGAAAACTGACCCTTTTTAACAATCCAACAAAGCAACAACAACAGACAAGTGATAAAATTAAAGCTCAACTTGCTTTTCCTGAACATAGCACAGCTCGCAAGACAAAAGCAGTGAAGGGTAATAGGGTAATAGGGTTCCAGCCTACACACATTGCTCTGAAAAGCAATCAAACATTCAGTTTTTTAATGCCGCATCAACACAAAAAGCAAATTAGCTCTTGACATTTTTTAAGGCAAGATCTCGTACATGAGTATCCACCCGTAACTATGACAGCAATGCATTTAATTTAATAGTCACCTGTCATTTTTCAGTTAGTAAAAGTGTTTTTATGGTGTGAGTCATAGTACCTGGCCAGCTGCTGCAGAAGGCCCACCAAAGCACGGGCACCACTGCACTGGAGCTCATCCAATTTCAGATCTTCATACAGTAAATGGAGCACATAAAAGAGTCCTGGGATGTGGGAGAAGAGCACAGATGAGGGCTCCAGCCCTGCTACTAGCCCACTCTCCTCCATGTTAGAAGTAGACACTGCTACTTCCAGACCAGGCATGCTCGGCACTGGACACAATGACATTTGGGAGTGGTAGTCCGAAGTACAGAGGTACATCCAATCCTAGGGTTGTGGACAATTGTTGTTAGAGAAATGGTACATGAGAAAATTTGTCAAATAAGAGGACAAGTTCAAATATGTAAATAAAAAAATATAAAATATGACAAACAAGGCATGCATTAAGAATAAAACATTAACATTAACCTACAGTTGGCCAATATTTTACAATAAAGTGCTGAAAATCTTATGTAATATTCGAAACCAGCTGCACGCAAGGCTTAGGAATGCTGTCTTTGCTATTCAGATGGAAGAAGCAACAACAGTGTCAGATGAATCCGTGCTCATTATTAAATGGCGAACATAGCAGACACTTTCATGCTCTACAAAGAGATAAACAAGCAGATGCAGTGTCCCGAATCAGACATCATGCAGTGCAAAGACGTACTTGATGCTTTTGTGCGCAAACTGGAATACAATATTGGAAAAGCGTCAAGGGGGAGCTACATCAGTTTCCACTGCTGATGAAACAGTCTAGTAGCAATGTGGGCGCATCATTGTGCATGGAGTTTACCGCATGCACATGCTTCAAGCGGAAAGTCTCCTTTTGCCAATGTTAGTGAGTATTTATTAAAGGAATCTTGAGTAATTTCCAGTCTTGCCTACATTTCCAGTCTCAAAGACGTGGAATATAAAGATGCAAGCCGATTCATTGTCAAATAAATATTTCCAAGAAAACGGATACAAGTTTTTGGATTGTTTTTGAACCCCGACTCTCTCCTTTAGCACTTCGGTGCCCTTGTAACAATAAAAACAAAAGCACATGAGCGCGATATCCAATAGGACTTTAGGCTGGCTGTCATTGATATGGAAGCACATGTGCAGATTGAACAAACTGTGAGGTTTAGTTTATTTGAGGGAGATTACATACAACCCCTGGAAAAAATATGGAATCATCACTCTAGGAGGAAGATCTTTTAACTGCATAATTTTGTAGAAAAATGTTAATCACAAAACATTTTTAGACATAAATATAAATGTTGTATTCAATCACAACTGTGTTTTTGGATCAAGTAAAGGTAAAATATATTAAATCACTAAATTCAGAAAAAAAATATTATGGAATCAATCTGTAATTTGCAGGTCTAAAACAAACACCTGCATCAGATTAAATCTGCTAAGTCATCAGTTAAAAAAATCAGCTCATACCTTATAGAGCTGTTGCACAAAGTGGTTTGACATGAATTATGGCTCCAACACGAGAGTTGTCAGTAGAAATAAAAGAGAGAATTTCTTTAAGAAGATAAATCATCATGGAATGCAAAATATGTTGGTTGTTCCCATTCAGCTGTGTCTTAAATCTGGACCAAGTACAAACAAAGTGGTTGTAAAAGGGAAGCATACAGGTAGACCAAGGAAAACATCAATACATCAAGATAGAAAACAAGTGGGCGAAAATGTCTGATCAAACTGTAATCATCGCATAAAAGAAATGGGATTTACAAACAAAAAAGCCAAACACAGGCCATCACTAACAAAAACAGCAAAAAAACAAGGTTACAGTGGGCTAAAGTAAAGCAATCATGGACTGAGGATGACTGGATGAAAGTAATCTATAGTGATGAATCATGAATCTGCATTGGGCAAAATGATGATGCTGGAATGTTTTTTTTGGTGCCAGTCCAATTAAATTTATAAAGATGTCAGGTGAAGGCAGGGGGGAGATGACAGTCATTACATCTTCACTAAATGCCAAAGGAATCTTTTCTTACTCCATCAGCTGAAAGGATGTTTAGTGATGATGACTTCCTTTTTCAAGATGATAATGGATCTTAAAAAGATATAATTTTTAATGGCACGGCCTACAATTAGTCCAGATCTCAATCCAGTAAAAAATCTCTTGTGTAAATTGAAAAGAAAGAAAAGAAAATGGTCAAAGACAAGGCTCCAGCCGGCAAAGCTGATCTGGCAACAGCAGTAACAGAGAGCAGAAGACGGATTGATGAAGATTACTGTTTGTCATTAGTTAAGGCCATGCCTCAGAGAATTCAGGTTGTTATAAAAGTCAGAGGTGGTGCAACAAAGTACTAATTATGCAGTGTTTTTTAATTATTCTACAACATTTTCCTCAAAATTTAGTGCTTTCATATTTTTTTCACTACATGATCTAAAACACAACTGTGACTGACTACAACAATTAAATTTCTTTTTATTTTTTCTTATTGCCAGGTGGTTGTATTTTTGATAAATAAACTTTTTTGGCATGTCTCTAAGATGAACTTTTTTCTACAAAATTAAACAATTTAAAGATCTTCCTCCAAGAGTGCCACAGGTTGTATAGGTTTGTGCCTCTGCATCAGTAGTAATACCATAAACCATAATAACGTCATTGCTTAATTCTCTCTAGCACAGTTAAGTCCAATACAGATATGGCTACTGAATTGGCTCTGACTGAACGCATGCGTCTTAAAGCCTTTATCATTGTCTAAAGCTGCTTTTCAGATTGTAAACCGTTACTATGTGACAACAAAGCCATTTTTCCATCCAACTATTTGACATGGGAAGCAAAAAAATGCATGACTCTTTACAGAATATTTGAGGCACTGCCTAAAGCGTTGTATTTTCACTAGCATTTCAAAAAATACTGTACCGGCATTGACAGTTCTGTATTATTCAAGCTGAGAGCATTTTTTGGGACTGTGATGGCCAAGAAGTTCAGGCGGGCACACAATTGCTTGGTTTGCAAGACTGTATGAGTTAAGTTGGGAAAACCCACTCAAGGGGAAGAGTATACAATGTTATGGAGGAACTATTAGCAGCAGCTGCACTACCTAAATAAAGTAAACTCAGAATCTAGAATACTAAAATATTATGTTAGCAAACTCAATGTTATGGAGGAACTATTAGCAGCAGCTGCACTACCAAAATAAAGTAAACTCAGAATCTAGAATACTAAAATATTATGTTAGCAAACCCGGGTCGATATTTTAGAACACTTACATCATCAGAGCCAGTTTCTGCTGGACGTGCCTTCTTAGGAGCTATTACTGGAGAGAGGGGTACCTCAAAATGGAGCTGCAAAGGAAAAGAAGTATAGTCAAACAACAAGAATTCAAGACTTGAAGCAATTTATATCAGTGAGGACTGAAAGGATTATAGTTTAGCATCTATAAAGCTACACTGGTAGACAAACAGAACAACATATCAAATATTGGACAATTGATTTACTTATTTGGTTGGTTTAGCAGCCTGTTTGCTTCACCCTTTAGCAGTGTGTGTAAGCATAATGTGTTCAACACGACATCTGGTTTACACTACTCCATTTTCTAGGGATGGTGATTTTCAGACATGGGGCATATTTTGTATAATTTGGTTTAGGTCTGTGGGTTCCATCCTCTTTGCCATTCTTTGGGTAGGAAGTTACTACAGGCTTGACATCTGCTGGTGGTGGTTTGCAGTCTGCAATTAGGTCTGCTTTCTCAGTGCCAGAACAGTTTTGTGTAGTAATTTGATATGATTTTACAGGATGATGAGAATGGATTGCTATTATGGCGTCCAGTACCTGTAGGCAGGAATTTGAGTCAGTGCATATCAGGGCTGTGTCATAATTATAGGTCTGCATATTACAGTGGCATTAAGAATTCATAGGCTTCAGCTTTGTATATATAGCTGTGTTTACGTAAAATAACTCGTACATAAAAGATCTAAAACATTAGGGTGGAGGCATATACATGTTGCTAATGTAGTGTCTTATCTTGAGTGAGCAGGAAAGTGAAGAATAAACCGGGGTAAAAAGAGTAGTTGTTCTAACCATATTCCTAATTGTGACCGTGCATAAAATAACACCTACTTTCAACACAACATGACCATTTATACTGCTTGTCATAGGAAATGTTTAAGTCAATTAAGTGTAACCAATTAACATAATGAATGTCTTTGGACCTGGGGAGGACATGCAGACTTCACACAGAAAAGCCCCAGACCGTTTCACTCTGAAATCAAAACCAAGACCTTTTTGCTCTTAAGCAACGGTGCTACTCCCCGAGCCACCGTACCAGCCCTTATCTTAAATAAGTAGCTTATCATGAAACTCAGAGGGCAAATATTTGGAGTTTATGCAACACACATTAATAGTACTTAATTTTTTACTTCTTTCTTTTTCTTTGTACTTCTGTATATTTTTTTACCACAGCAATAATGTCAGTAAGACAAGCGTTACTAACATTTCGTGTCCATGACAGACGCTCCGTGTTGTAGCCCATTAGTGTCATCAAGCATGTGACAAATAGATTCCATTCCTGATGTATGCTGGGACCACCTGGAGCGTTGTAGACATTATACCATTTTACCAGCACCTTCATAGCTAGGTCTTTGGGCAATACAAACCGAATGGCTTGCAGACATCGCTTCACTAAAAAGAAAAAAGAAAAACACAAAAGACATCAGTTGAGCAAACAAACTAGCCACTGATCATACATTTATGCAATTAGGTATTCTTTCCCTTATGACGATATTCATGACTACTTTAGCAGGATCAAAAAGGCAGAACGTATTTCTATGCATTAAGTCACCAAAAACATGTAATAAAAAATGAATAAAAATGGGGCTAGATATTTGGAGTGTGTTCCAGAGGAGGCAGCAGATTAAAAAATAAGGAGCCAAGGTATGATGAAAAGAACAGAAGGAAAATCCATCCTGAATCAGTGTATGAAAGTAGGTGGGGAAAATAGAGACGTCTCTGCCAATAAGGGATTTATAAGGGGCTGTTTGCCAACGCAACATGTGTGATAAGCTGCATTATTCCCAATACTGCTGGTAGGAGTGCAATAGGATTAAATGAAACCACACACAGGAAAATAAATTCCTCCAGTCAAAATTAGTATGTTCCATAAGATGCAAGACCTGTGTTGTTGGTTAACAGTTTTGCATGTAGATATAGTACAATGCAAAAGTCTGAGGCCACTATAAAAATATGTTGCTTCAGTAGTGCTAAACTACTCAAATCAATTGGGCCTAATAATTAAAACTTGGATTTATCACTCCAAAATACCCTGCTCCACTAATTGTATTCCAATCTTTGTAAGTTTTAGCATAGCTTAGCCTTTTGACTCTGTTCTTTTGAAAAAAGTGGTTTCTTTGTTGCTGCCCTTCCAAAAATATCATTCCTAATTAGGGGTGGGCGATTTGAGTTATTCATATCACAATGTTTTCCACTTTCAATTCAATAACTATATAATATAATGTTATATATAAAAATGTGTAAAACACTAAATTCCTATTCAAAAGTAGTCATAATAATAATAATAATAATAATCAGAGTACAACTTATTAGATAATCTTGCCTTTCCGTGTGTTTGCCAGTTGTTGATGGTTAGGTATGTTTTGTCATGTGCAGCACAGGGCTGTTTGCAGGTTTATCACAATATCCACGGTATGGAAAAATCCATATCATAGAACAGCATTATAGCGGTTAATTGCTAATTAAGCTTCTTTGTACTATAGAAAAGTCAGCATTCTGATAAAGATACCAGATGTAAGGGGATGTCACACTACCAACTTGCCACTGTAGCTTGTTTTCTTATTTCTTCTTGATCAGTTTTTTTAAAACTAAATGTCCTTTTTGGGTGTAACCTAATAGGAAGACTGAGAAATAATTATACATATGGTCATTATACCATTGCTTAAACAATCATATATCAAATCTAATGTCAGAATAAAACATTTGCAGTACTGCATATATGATCAAATAGCCTCTGCTTCCAATAACAAAAAATATCAATGTAATAAATAAAAGTAAAACAGCTTTTTTAACATAATGTTAAAGATAATGTGGATAACACTAAATGTAAAATTGATGCACAAAAGCTTTGTTTTCCAGACTGCCTCAAAAAATAGCATTACACTCAACATTTAACCACAACACATGATCTATGAGCAAGATGCAATTAGAGTCCTAATGAATGTACCAGGATCTTAATTGGCAAACAAACCCCAAAAGGTCAAAACAAAGCTGGTTAAAATGCCACTTTATTAAAAGTAAGGGGTCCCTGATTTTAAACTGAATGTCTTAGTAATAAGAGAACAGACAGGTCAAAAGATCACCAGGTGATAAAATGTCCATTAGTAAGAGCAAATATATAACACAACTCTACCTGAGGTTGTAATAAGCAATAAAAGCCTTGAAAAGGTTGCACACAGATATTCTATACAATCTCATGGTAGCTTTCTTAAAGTATAAGAAACGATTAATCATACAACTCTATAGAGTGGCCATAAATTTCTGCCATATTGTTGCTTATTAAAGAAAATTCAACATTAGCAATAGGTCTGGTTCACGTCAAGATGCTACAATTGTGGAATGATTACAAAACATCCAGAAAGTTCCATTCAAAAACCACAATAATATCACAACCTGTGCTATAAGCTTACAACATATTCAGTTCAGATTTCCTCAAAGACAGGGAAGGAGCACTGGGCCAGTGGTGCAAAATGTCAGTCATACATGACAACTGTGTCTGTGTGTGTGTGTGTGTCTGTGTGTGTGTGTCTGTGTGTGCTTACCGAGCTCTGATGTAGCCACTTCAGGAATGGTTATCCTCAGCATTGAGCCGTTGCTCAGCTCCTGAACCAAAAAACCCAGAACAAATTACAATGCTAAAGTAGGCGGTAGAACAATCAAAGCAATAATTTTTATAAGGCCTTAAGCCTGTTAGGCACCTTTATAATAACTATTCAAGAGCATATCAAGCAAAAACCCATGCAATACAGTTTAGACAGGTCTGAAAGTACAATACTTGTGGATAAAAAGAGAGATGCTGAAGCATTGCTGTCAATAAAACATTGTGACAGGTTCGTGGTGCTCCTGGAAAAGACGTGTTTGTGACTGTGTGGGAGTTCTGAATATTGTCTCACCAGTGTGAGGCGGTTGCTGACAGGGTCGCGCAGGGCTTGGATGTGCGATGTAGCCTGTTGAAACGGTGAATCATCTAACCATGAGGACTCATGATGCTGCACAGAACTTCTCACCTCTGACACTGGGGAAGGCATGTCATGCTGAAGGCCATAAAAAATAGAGTTCATAAGACATGAGTGCTTATGAATAGCTTAGAGCTTACTCCAGTGAAAAAGAACAGACACATGACTGTCAAAAGCAAACACAATCAATAAGCAACACAATTAGTGTTCTGTTAAGAAGCTAATCTTTAGTCATACACACACACCAGCCATTTTATTAGATACACCTTGCTAGTACTGGGTTGGACCTACTTTTGACTTCAAGACTGCCTTAAATCTTCCCATCACTGATTCAAAAAGGTGCTGGAATCATTCCTCAAGAGATTTTGGTCCATAAGATGATAGCATCACACAGTTGTTGATGATGGGAATATCCTGTTCATCCCACAGGTACTCTAATGGTCTGGTATTTGGTGAATGTG
>JAUZSU010001956.1:0-11531 GCA_034780255.1 Parotocinclus maculicauda
GCCATCTCCACATCATTGCATTCAGCTTTTATTCACAATTTGTTTAGTGTCCCAACTTTTTTGGAATCCGCTTTGTACTAAAACTGAAATATACATATTTATATTGAAATTTCCTCGTCTGACTGGGTCTCACTATGGATTTTTTAAAAATCCATTAATACACAAATACCATTTCCATAACACTTATGTAATTTAGGTGCCCCAGTGGGACACAGTTTGCAGATTGTAGCCCACCATGGGTTAGTCGATCACAGGTTGTTTAAGAAACATGTTTGCCTGCCCCTTGTGGCTCTGGATCCCCCCACCAGGAAAAAGTAAGGTCAATGAGAATTTGAAAGTTAATTTTCATTAAAACTCTTAGGCTACACTGTCATTCTAAAACAATCATACAGTGGAGCTTGAAAGTTTTAGAATGATTAGAAGTCTTTTTTTGATTTCTACATAAATGACTTAAACATAATCAGATTTGCACACATTTCTGTTGTATATATTTTTCTTTGACCATTCTTTGAAAGAACTACTCATAAGCGTTGTGTCTGTCTTGCTGAATGACCCACAATCTCTTTATGTTCGATTCACAGACAGATGTCTGGACATTTTCCTTTAAAATTCACTGATGCAATTCATTAGTCCAGCAATGATGGAACAGTCCTAAACCATTATAGTACCCCATCATGTGAATAAATTCATCATCATATTACAAAACTTTCACCAAAAAAGGAGGTGCTATTTGTTAGTTAGGACAAATGGGCAACATAAAGACCCAAATTACATTTTCAGTATACTATAGTATTTTGGCATATGTGATATTTGTTTAGTGTCAATTTAAATCTGACATTACTTAAAAGTCTTTACAAATTGTATTTATTTTGTACAAAAATTTGTAATGCAAAATGAAACTTACATGTCATCAGGACAGTCAGGTGGCTGTTTAAGTCTTTCCCCCTTGATAAGGTATTCATATATCTCAGAGTTCTCTACTCCAGGATAAGGCGTCTGCCCACGAGCCATAATTTCCCACATGGTTACGCCAAATGCCCACTGAGGAAAACAAGCACACAGTTATCAAGCACAAGTCATTTATACAGATCAGTGCAAAGTCACTTCAAATTGTCATAACAACAATCCGGATCAATGAAAGTAATAGTACTTTAAAAGGTACTGTGTTTAGAGGTATACATTACCACATCACTTTGCGTAGTATAGACATTGTCAGCTAAACTTTCCAGCGCAATCCACTTCACTGGTAACTTAGAGACCGAACCTTGTCTGTAATAATCACCACTGTAGATTTTTTTGGAAAGACCAAAGTCGGCTACACATACACTCATATTCTCATTCAACCTAAAACATGAATAAAGCACAAAAAAATTACTGTCAATTTATTACTCAAGTCCGTATATCAAAACATGACAAATGAAAACATCAGATTTGGAGGAACTGAAATGTAAGCACTTACATGCAATTACGAGCAGCTAAATCCCTGTGAATTATGTTTTTGCTACCAAGATATTCCATCCCCCGAGCAACATCCAGCATGAACTGAACAAGCATTTGTAAGGACAGAGTCTACAGGACAGAAAATAAAACAGACGTGCAGGCACGTTTTAAAAATTCTGTTTAAAATAACAAACATAAATAATACTAAATGTCCAAAAACCGAATGCAGTCTCTTGACAGTCTGCTCTAGCAACTGATATAAAGCTTTAGTGGTTAAAAACTTGCGGCACTCACAAATGGTTCATCTCCAAGGCGAGACATAAGAAGGAACGTGTGCAGATCACCATGTTTCATGAATGGAAGGATCACCATAGGGATAGGTAACCGCTGCTGAGCACGTCTGTGAAGGCTCACACCTGCAAGAAGACACAAAAAATTATTTCAATTCTGAATGTCATTAAAACAACAATCAAAATGAGATGTTAAATTAGGTTACCACTGTAGTATTACAGGGTTTATGATATGATTCTAACCACTAGGTTTCTGGATAACAGTGTAATTAGTAGGGGTGTAACAATACACTCAGCTCATGTTTCAATGCTCTTGTGATATTTTAAACAAAATTGAATGAAGCGTCCAGGTTACGATTAGGGTTCAGGGTAGGAGTGTAATAATTCAGAGCTTATTTTTACATTTTAAAGATGAGGGATTAGTGTAAGACCATAATGGTTACGTTTAAGGGTAACAGCACAACGGCTAGGATGTGGTAGCATAGTAGTTAAGGTACTGCACAATAGATCAGTAGGTCCAGGATTTAAATCCCACCTCTGCCAAGCTACCACAGTTGAGTCCCTGAGCAAGGCCCTTAAGCCACAATTGCTTGGATTGTAAGTGCTAAATGACATAAATGTAAATCAGAAGGTCCAGTGTTCAAATCCCACCACTTTTGGGCAAAGCTGCCACTGCCATTATTATTTGAGCAAGGCCATTAAATCCACAATTGCTGGGATACGATTGATTGGTAAGAGCATCTACTAAGGGGTAACAGTGTGTTGATTGGAGTTGGGCTAAAACTGTATTGATTAAGATTCAAGGTAACAGCAGCTTGATTTACATTCTGGTTGACAGTGTAATGATACATGGCTCAATTGATTTTTAATGATTAATTTAGATAACACTGTATTTATTGGGGTTTAGGGTAAGTGTAACAGTTAATGTTCTGGATAACGGTGTAATGATAACGAACAGGGTTTAGGGTCAAATAGAAGCGATTTAGGGTTTATGTTATTGTGTTAATGGTTATAGTTTATGCACAAGTGTTTATGATAACCGTGTAATGATCAAGGTTTAGGGGGAGTAATGACTAGGGCTTAATTTTCCATTTAAGTGAGTACGATTCACACCAACTTTATAATGATTACGGTTTAATGCAAGATTGCAAATGTAACAAAAGTTGCAGTACTAACCTATTAGTGGAATAACATTGGGGTGATGAAAGTCCTTCATATAAGCAGCCTCTTTCAGGCACTGATCAATATCACTGGATGAGTTGATGTCAGCTGTTACCCAAAAAGAAGGCCAGAAATCAGTATATTACAACTGAAAGTGCAAATCCTTTTGGTAAAATTAACCAGTACACGAAAATCCTGTTTCCTTACTTCTTAACACTTTCACTGCCACCTTCTGCACCGAGCTGTCCTCCGTCTTAAGAAAGGCCTCCCTCACTGAGCCAAACTCCCCTGCACATTTAAACATTTTCATATGGAACGTCTCTCCTTTTGCACTGTTGTGGGTGCAGTCGTTTTGAATAAATTCACTACACACTTTAATGCTACACAGAAATACGAAATCCTATTACGTATACATTATTTCGTAGACAATCTGACCTTTGCCCAGCATGTGTCCCAAGGTAAGGAGTCTTTCTGGGATAAGTACATCCTGCAGTTTACTCTTCAAGTCATCGTTGATACCCAGACTGTCCACTAGAGGGGGTACAATTAAATATTGAACTTCGTTGAAGCGTGCAGTATAAACGTTACTTGTGCGGTAGCCACAGTGCGTGTATTTGTGGTGGCAAATTGCCAGACAAACACTTACAGTTGGATTCTGGGAGCTCAAAGCCCTGCCTGTTAAATGATCTTGCTGCTGTAAATGACACCACAGATTCAACTCCTGAAGACTTGAACACAGACCTACAAGCAAGGTCAAAACTCGGTGTTACTGTCCAGATTTTAGTTACAATTTTAGTCTTAAGTACTAATTCAATCAATATTAGTAGATAATCAATTGTAGGAATCACATTTACTGATAAGGTAAATGTACTGATAAAGTAGAACCGGTAAGTAAAATGTGAAAGTGTTAAGTAAATGTTACTAAGCTAGTCAAACAAACAAAAACAAAAAGTAAACAATCAGAAGAGAGCAACATATTGCCACGTTTAAGAGCATCCCAACTATTGGACCAGACAGTTAATTACTGTGTAATTCCTGTAGATAAAAGAGTGCTACAGTCACATGATACCATGACATGATTACAGTGTGTTATGGAGGGAAAAAGAGAGAGAGACAGAGAGAGAGAATTATTTTTTACCCTCCATTTTTTGTTTTCATATCTTATGATGTTATTTTTATGATATGTATATACACACACGCATAGAAAATTATTTTTTTCCGTCCATTATTTGTTTTCAGATTATATGCGATTATGAATATTAAATGAATAAAATATTAATGGATGGGAAATGAATGGTGTTCCACATTTTTAAAAACTTGAAATAACAGACTGTAATCATGTCATGGTATCATGTGACTGTAGCACTATCTTTATCTACAGGAATTACACAGTACAGGTAATTAACTGTCTGGTCCAATAGTTGGGATGCTCTTAAACGTGGCAATATGTTGCTCTTTTCTGATTGTTTACTTTTTGTTTTTGTCTGTTTGACTAGCTTAGTAACATTTACTTAACACTTTCACATTGTATGTGAAACATGGCCCATGTGAAGTTGGCAAAATAGTTTACTTATTGTTTTTTTGTCACAAATAAAATTGAATGAAAATCTTTAAATCACGTAATGTTACTTAGCACAATGCAAATCTTTCTACTCTGTGACACAGCACAAACTAACAGAAAAATCATTTTCTCTTTGGGGTGTTATGTGCGTCCTAATCCAAGTCAGGGTCATAGGGTAAAGGGGCCTAACCAGTTATACAAGAGAAAGGCAGGATCCACACCTGAACAGGATGCCAGTCAATCACTCACCCAATGGTCACTTATGCTAACTGGCCTAACTCATCTTTGGAATGTGCCCAGAGGAATCCTACTCACATACAGGACACGTTGTGGCAGGGATTAGAATCTGAGTCAATAAACTAATTTTTGTGAGCAGTGTATTTATTTTATGGTTATTGCTGAGAAATGTTGTCTCTCCCAGTACTTAATATGGCACTGGAATAACAGATAATTAATGGTTAGAGGAGACTGGCATGACACACTATGAGGGGCATCTTCACCTCTTACTAGAAATGTGTTCAAGTCTGGTGTAACTGACAACACCTTGTGTACCCAGCCTGCTCCCCATGGTTTTCAAAACAGGTTGTGAAGACAGGGTTGTCTTTGCAAATTTTGCATTAAGCTTGCAATTTGTTCTTGATGTATGAATTCACGTTTTTTGGGATCTGTCAGTTAGTGTTAGTTGTGTTTAGGGTCTTTTAGACAGCCTGGTCTGCTCCTTCTTTACACTGGACTTCACAGCCGCCCCTTCCAATTGAAGACAATGTCACAATTTTGTTTCTTTAGAGAGTATACATTTTGAAGAATGTTCATGATAACAAGGTGGTTTGTTTCCAGTGCTTTAACTTGAAGATATAATTTGGAATCAGTACAAATTTGATAAAGACATTTTGTTGTTGTGTTGCTTCAGTGTGTTCCACAGCTAATAGCAAACGCACAGGCTTTGGCTGTAAAGATGGAGCTTTAAAAATAACCACTTAAAGTATCACCCAATATATGAACACCTTCACTTGTAACGTGCTGTACGCCACTTAAAATGCAAGTAGTGTTGTTTCTATACTGCAGTTTTGGAGTGTGTCATTGTGCTATTGCTTTCCTGTACTTACATGGGGTTTTGTCTAATAGGAAGAATACAAAACACTTTTGTAAGTTGCTCTGGATAAGGGCGTCTGCTAAATGCTTTAAAATGCAAATGTTTTCTAACCTAAATTCCACCAAGGAGATAATATATTAATGACTTGTATTAAATAAATATTAATGTCAATATAATAAAGGTTAATCAATTTGATCACACATTCTAAACAAGCACCTTTCCATGATTGTTTTGACAAACTTGCACTGCCAGTAACAGGAATACTCATTTAACATAGCGAACTACATAGGTCCCAAACATGTCTGACTGACAAATTCAACCTACAGTTACTCCTTTTTCTAATGGTTGCAATTAGTTTGTTTGTAGCTGTGCCAGCTTACCCAAACTGAGACTCTTTGCTTCTGCGGTGTACCAGGACCAACAGCAGGAGTCCAACAATGGTAGCCAACAGCAGGCCTAAGATCAGACCCACCCACATGTGTCCTCTCTGCATCTGAGCCTGCACTGCAGGAAGAAACATGCAGAACATTAAAAAACACTTTTCTCTGGTGAGTGATAGACAACAACAAGTTTATATAAAGACAATATGCACTATAACAATCATGAACACACACAATTTCACAGAAAAAAAAAAAAATGCCGTCATCACTCGGTTTATCAGCCGGCCTACCTGAGGCTGGCATAATGACAACCGGCTGACTCCAGGGCCCACATCCTACCACTGTGCAAGCAGCCACCTGAAAGGAGGCATTGAAGAATCGGCCACCACCAGAGATATGGGCAAAGTTTTCCTTAAACAGTAATGGATCCTGAAAATAAAGTAAATATAAGTAAATGTGTAAATACCAAACAATGTGATAAATGCAGTGATATCCTTGTTTTACATATCCTTGTTCACAGTCCTGGGACTGTGGTGGCCTAGTGGTTAAGGCACTGGACTTTGGACCAGAAGGTCAAATCCCACGTCTGCCACAGTTGGGTCCCTGAGCAAGATCCTTAACCCACAATTGCTTGGATTGTAAGACTGTATTAATTGATTGTATCAATTGTATTGATTGTATTAATTGTAAGTCGCTCTGGATAAGGGCGTCTGCTAAATGACATGAATGTAAATGAATGTGAATGTTCTAAACATGCCTCAAGAGAAGCAACAGCAGATTTAAAAACCCCCACTTTGTTAGGCAAGTTAAGTATGTACAATTAATACATGAAACAAAAAATGTGGGGGGCTCCCTTGTTCTACCTAACAGCAGCAGGCTCTTTTATAACATTTCACCTATTTTGAGATTTGAATTCAATATTAAACGCAAACTTAGATTGCTTCCCTTGAGTCAAGCCATTGCAGGAATGGAAAGGGGGACTACCCACACATGGATATGGTCTACTGTGCATGTATCTCTTGCTTCTCGATATCTCTGGAGGACACCACTGGGCCAAGAACCAAGATCAGTGGAGTGGTCAAATGTGGCTGCACCACCCAAGGGCCAGATAAAATAGCAAACCAAGCAGACTTTAACAAATTAGTTTGACTTCACAATCAGAACATTTCATGTGATGAATACACGTGTGGAAGATGACATAAGATATTAGAATAATTTTTGCTCCAGGGCGACACAGAGTCACAGTGATTTGTGCTGTTACCTCACAACTCCAGAGATCCCTGGTGTGGTTTCCTGCCCTCACTCCACCTCTGTGGAGTTTGCATGTTCTTCCTGTGTCTGCCCAGATTTTCTCTGTGGGTTTCAGTTTACTCCCACGTACCAAAGACGTGTATAAGACCAACTGGTGTCCTTAAAATGTTCCAGTATGAGAGTGAGTGAGTGTGTGACCATTTTCCCTGCAATGTATTGGTGCCCTGCCTAGATTGGTTCCTTCTTTGCCCACTGTGCTGTCGGTTAGGCTCTGAATCCCTATGGCCCTAAATTGGATTGGAAGTGTGTTTGAAAATTAATTAATGTTTTCTGTTTTCTCCTTGAATAATGTTGTACATGAAGGCAAACCTCTTGTTCAAATTAATGTTATGTTGCCTTTACACATTTATTTGATTGCATACAAATTAAACTCTGTCTCAACGGTAGTGGGCTAGTCAGACTGCTGCAGCACCTTACTACGCTTCAGCCGTCACTAAGTGTTTATTCACCTGATTTCTGAATTACACTCTCATTAATGGTGTTTTATTGGAAATTATAATATATTATACCTGACTCTCCCCTCCCAAGTCCCACTGCAGCTTGTAAGCCAGCAGTCGTCCATTCAGCTCCTCTTCCTCCAGCACTGCCCAGGTGAGAGAGAGCTGTTGCTCTGTCAGCTCAAAGCTTATGTTCTTGGGAGCTGCTGATGGTACTGTGTGGCAAAAGTATTGTAATCACGAATAGCACCTCTACTGTTAATATCTTAACACACTGAGCAGCCCAATGCAACTCAAAAACATTTCAGAGGGTAATATCAGTCATGATCAGTAGGTGGCAGCACTGCAAGCCTTGCATAAACCAAACATTGAGATGGATTCAGGGCACAAACAGTAGTCCATTGTATCAACAAGGCTGGAATTCAGTGGACTGCTGCCAGTCTTGCCAGTTTACAAACATATAAACAAGGTCAACAGCAGAACCCCTACTGCTCCCTAGCCATGCCAACATCTTTCTTCACCCCCAATCCCAAGCAGATGGAGTGGCCCTGTGCTGAGAAGAAAGACTGAAGCTGTGGTGGCTGTTTATTTATCACTCAACACACTGAGCCAGCTACTGTGGCAAATGGTTTATCCAGAGGTAAACCTGAGCCTCTCTGTAAAAGCTAAAAATTCCAGTTGTGGTAAGCTCCATGCAGCAAAAAGAAGCATCATGTTTTTATGGTTTTATAATAAGTAGCTAAATCTACTTATATTGACAATACAACTAACCATACAGTAGGATGTTTTCACCATTTAAACTCTTGGCTTATTATTCATACTCACAAAAAATAAGAGTTAAAAGTAACACTTACATGGTCGATATAGAAAGTACTTCTAGATCTCCTAACAACTTTTCACAAAACAAAACTGCTGGACAATCTGATCCTGTCTATGCCCCATCACTGTCAGTGTGTTTTGTCAGTCTTGGGTGACCATACACCCTACTGAACAGTCAATGTGTGGCACTCTCGTCAAGTTTCACATGCTTCTGTTCACTTCCATAAATATATCACTTGCAAGTCACGATATTTATTAAAATATTTAATAGTTTGCATCTCATTAACATAACTGAACAACTTTCTTTGACGTTTTATTTACGTTTTTTGTTGATATTGTATGAAATATCAACTCTTTTTTAATTGCTTCATATTTATTTTGAAATATCCCCTAATTTTGTGAGCAGTTTAGTTGATAAACATTAAATATACTGCTCCCAAAAATGTATAAAATTAGTATTAATTAAATATCCCCTTATTTTTGTGAGCAGTGCATTTGTATTAAATTAATAACTAATGTTTGTATTCATATAGCAGCTGTTTTCTACTGCACTCATGAGCTATTCTTAAAATATTGTCATCCTTAACCAGAGATTATCCACGATTAAATCATCATTATACACTACCAACACTGACATAAAAAAGTAAGGAATGCAAACTGTGAGAATGACTCATGTAACACTGGCAATGCTAATCGATCCTGGAAGATTGCTTAACGTGTAGTATGTGCGAGACCTTTAAACCTTCCTTCCTGATTTCCTTATTTGCCTCAGAACAGTGCTCGATGGTCAACAAGAAACAGGAGGCAATAAAGTGTGCACTCATGACTCAGCATTTTAAATGATCAGAAGTTCTACACTGCTCTTTCATTTTGGAGTATTCCCCAATTTATGTGAGCATTATATATACCTGCTTCTGGAGTATGAAAATCCATCCAAGAAGAAAAGGGGGAGAATCCAACTTCATTATCACACTGGATTCGTAGGCTGTAATTGGAGTGACTGCTGAGTCCACAAATTGTGTGTTGGTATGGAGGCACTGTAACTTGCTGGTCAGGAAGTGTCACCTTCTTCCCTGATTTCTTAGTCATCTAGAAAGAGATCAGGGGCAGTGAGGTGGAGATTCCAAATTAATTCCAAGAACTGTATTGTTCAACATATAAATTTACGAACTCTAACCAACATATTTCTTGACATGCACACAAATGAATCACTAGGTCACGATCCAAGTATAACATGCTAAACCATCTTCCAATTAATCCACATGTAATAGCATGCCAGCCGGTACCCACCAAGCAACTTTGGGCGCAAGGCAGGAACAACCCTAGACGGGGCGCCAATCCATTGTAAGGCACACACACACAATCTCACACTAAGGGCCACTTTAGAGTCATTTATTTACCTAAATTAACCCAAAACACAGTCCAAAGATGTGTGTAATGATGTGTCATGAGAGGAAACCGGAGTACCCGCAGTAATCGCAGTAAAACCACCCAGGGATGAGATGCGGAGTCCATACAGAAAGGCCCCAAACCAATCCACCCTTTTATCGAACCCAGGACCTTCTTGCAGCCACCATGCTGCCCCATAATCCCTATTGCCTATATTATGCATATTAAATAAAGCACTGCTAACTTATTGGGAACTGAATTGTTTAGGGCTGAAAACGATTTTGAACACTTTGTTCATTACTGTATGGCAGCAGTATGTAATAAATCTGTCAGATAAGTTGCATTAAAGCGTTTTGCTGCAGCAAAGAAGACAAGACATGATGAATAATATGGAAAAAGTAATGGACACCTTTAATTAAACTTTAGATTTCAGCTCGGTTTATGATCACGTAGTGCTATTTTAAAATTAAAAATATTTATTTAAATAGTCAAATAAGGGGAAACAAATGTGATCAATCTTGCTTAAATCATTTAATCAGCTGAGAACATTAAATTTGAACCACTCTAGCTCCATGCATATTCATGCAATCTCATGTTCCAGTTTCATTAGCCTTGGATATTGTCTATATTTAAGATATGTAAATGGAAACTGCATCAGTATTATAGTTGGTATTTGTATTCTTGATGATGATTAGTAGTATTCTTTATGTTTTATGACTGAGCTTTTTTTTTAACATACTTCTTGTATATATATATACACACAAGTATGTGTATGTGTATATACTTCATACGTCTCATACCATGATAAAACTTTTAATTTACATAATGACATATTTTGAAACTTCAGAGAGTGGTTAACTTGAATACAGGCTGGTATAAATAACTGGGCTAACAACTAGTTCCAGTATGAATTAACAGAAACAGATGCAGATTCAGTCAATTCAGAAAATACTGTATACAGTCGAACTTAAGGCCATTTGAGCTCTCAGTCAGAATAAACTACCCGCATAAGAAGTATTATTAAGCCCCAAATTATTGTTTTTACATCTATGTTTGTGTGTAAATAATTATTAAAGTATGAATAAATCAAAGGAATGTATTACATTAAAAAACAATCAATATATACAAGACATAACTGAAATATGATGACATGAAATAAGTGAAAACAAAGTGTTGGCAGGTGTAGTCACTGGGACAGGGGCACTGAGGGTTTTTCTGTAATCAACAAAAACATGGCTTCTGACACATTACCGCATTACAATGTGCATTGCCTTTGGAATACTGCACCATTGAGTGTTTAGGCTGCTAATGTCAAAGTCAGAATTTTCGTTTGAATTTTTGAATTGTTATAACTTTTTATGATCTCATTTACCTTGTTTTCATTACCGTATCCTACTCATTCTAAAAAAAACAACAAACATTCAGACGTTTCCCCAAGGTTTTCTGATTTCTGTTACAAACCCATCCTAGCAAAATTGAGTTTAACAATTAAATAGAATGAAGCATCCTGTCTGTATTTAGGTATCTGTTATTAATTAACTCTTTCATTAGAAAGAGAGCAGCATTGCTCTCTGGACTGTGGTGGCCTAGCGGTTAAGGTACTGGCCTCTGGACCAGAAGGTCCAGGGTTCAAATCCCACCTCTGCCAAG